>OZ038482.1:2268579-2398579 GCA_964036315.1 Acanthosepion esculentum
ATTTAAAATCCGACACCAGCGGCTCTAATACATACATATATATATATATATATATATATATATATATATATATATATATATATATATATATACAAACAAACAAACAGTTTCTGATTTTTTGTCGTCAGATCTGATAAAGTAATTTAATTTATTGCCCCTCTTTAGCTAAAAAATGCCAACGCATTTAACCGCGCGCACAGATTTGTTTTTCATTCTGTCCTGAAGAAGCTGAGATCAACAGACGTCGGTGAAATATGTCGTTTTTTTTCCACGTTGTCACATCACCTCCACTTATACATCCTACGACACACACACACACACACACACACACACACACACACACACACACACACAAACATATATATATATTTATAAAACATTAGTTATCTTTTTTTTTCAAACTCTGAGCACTTTTCAAATTTGACAATCTTAACATTGTGCACTTTTTTTATTTTTACGCACACACACACATATGCACATGTTTCTTATATGTGTGTGTTTAACTGTGTCGATATTTAATCAGTCTACCAGTTACCCCCCCTCACACTTCATGATTGTAATTTTGTCAACGTATGCATATTTGATTGCGTGTATTTATATACAGTTCCGTTGTGTGTGCGCACATGTGTACTCAACTGTGTTTGAGTGTGTACCGACCAACGCCTGCCCCCCTCATTTACTGTATGCAGGCCGATTAAACGAGGAGAAATAGTCGCTTCCAAAATGGTTTTTCAGGCTAAAAATTGTCTCACCGTCTGCCTACTTACATGGTTGTGCCTCTCCGATGCGCCGTTCGCCCGCTCCTCTCGGGCAAATGTCTTCTGCCCTACTGGCCGGGCATTCCCATGACCCGTCCTCCTTACAATCGCAGTAGTATCGGTAACATCCATCAGTAAAAGAGAACGGAAGCCCCAGGGTGTAATGTCTGCCCTTAGCCTCGCACGCAGAGGCGCTCGTTCCTATTGTGATTACTTGGCTTTTGGTGTAGACTGCAAAAGAGGAAGAAAAACGAGAATATATATATATATATATATATATATATATATATATATATATATATATATATATATATATATATAAAGGGTAAGAGAGAGAGAGAGAGAATCAAATACATAAATAAAGCTGTAGTTAAAAATTAGATTTTACGTACCGTGTCCGATGTAGAGACAGACAAAAACAGTTTCGAAAAAAATGAATTTCAGTGACCTCTTTCAAAGAATTGTTAGTGCTCGCACGAGTCTATAAGTACAAATTTCCCAACCGTGGCCGATCCTATGACCTAGAGTGTCGTCAAGGAGCCATGTTTGGTCCTTGATTGATATCGTCAGGGTAAGGTAAAATAGGGTTACTTGGCAATGCACATCTACGATGCTAATAATATGTGACAGATGGTACGTGTTCACATGGTCTCTGTAAGAAGGATAAATCCCTCACCAACTTCTACGTCAAACATAGCATGCCAGTGACAAGACCATTATGAATATATATCCTGAATTTAAATCCCGTATTCCTAGCTCTATTTGACCCCCATCTCTATAAACAAAGATATCTACTAAACTTAGTGAGTACATTATAAGGGAGTTTTCACCCTGCTTGGGTTCGCCTTCCTTTCACGTTATGCCGAGTGGGAAGCCTTTACAACCAGCTTGACCTCTAACTCCAACAGAAAGGCTACAATATACGGAAGACTTATATCTATGCAAAAAAACATTTGATAAAGCGTGAGACAAAGATTTATTTGAAGTGCTGGGAAAAATTGATTTATTTGGAGAAAATATTAGATTAATCCAGAGTTTATATTGGGAGCAAACCGCCTGCATGCGGACCGAAAAAGATTTAATTGCTCAAAAATAGAAAGCATCGTCAGGCAGATTCATCTTCTCACCGGATTATCGTTACAGTGTGGCAACCCTAAGAGAACTAAAAGTCTTATTATTGGCACAATCTTAACAGCATAATATCAATATACGCAGATGATTCTGTGTTGATAAAAGACACAAAAAGAAATCTGTAGGAACATGGTGATAGCAAAGGGAAACGCGAAGAAAGGACTAACCATCAATTGTAAAAGACACAATGGATGGTCATCAGCAAGAGAAAGCCTCCAAAACTGTTCTCTGCCTTTCATCAGTATGGCTGATGCTAACCTCCAGGAGAATGATTAGCTGCTCCTTCTTGCGATAACGTTCTCGGTTGATTTGAAGTGGAAAGACGATATTTAATCCATTGCTAGGTCATTTACTAAGAAGGTTGGTTCACTGTGTCATCATAGACGGTTTTTCTCTCCAGAATCTATCTTACATATCTATGTCTACCATTCGTCCATGCTTAAAATATTGCTGCCGCATATGGTCCGGTGCTCTTGCTATTCACCTTAAGCCTTTTCATAAGATCCAAAGAAGAACCTTTGCAGTATTATTAGTCCTGATCTGGCGACTCGGCTTCAGTAACTTTTCCACCGCCGTAAGGTTGCCTCCCTTTGATTTTCTATAAATATTTTCATGGTAATTGTTCGGATGGTCCCTTCGTTATGGTACCTAGACTCTTTGAATTTAAGTTCAGTACTAGACTGGCGACGAAGTGTCACCAATTTACATTTGGCTGGTTAGATGTAACCGTAAATTCTATGCTAACAGTTTCTTTTCTTGCACTTCTTCATTCCGTTTCGCTGCTTTCCAGTCAACTTTAATTCGCAAAAAATTAAATGCAATGTCAATCGCTATGTACTGTCCTACTGATTACTCTTCCTCTGTTCTAGCTCCCTAGCAATTGTTCCTTTTTCCTACTCTTCCACACTCAATAACTCCTTTTGTCTCAGTGGATTTACTACTTTGATCGGGGTGAACACGAATACCAAAAAAAAAGAAATAAAAGGAAAAAAGCAACAGCCCAAGATTCGAACTACGAATGAAAAACATCAAAATGAAACTAACACGGCAATTTAAATAGGTGGGAGGTTTTAGAACAGATGACGAAAATATGACACCGAAATCCGAAGGCGCATACAAAAGGTAAACAGCAGTTAAGAAATAACAATATGTCTTTAGGAACAAAGAAATGAATGCTAAACTGCTATGTAATATCTATCCCTCTATACAGTAGTGAATGCTGGACAATTTCCTTATATATGAAGAGAAAAGAGGGAGCAATAGAAATGTGGATCTACAGAAGGATGCTGAGAATACCATCGACTGAACATATGAGCAATAGGAAAACGGAAACAAAAAGGACATTTTAATTAGAATCGTAAAGAGACAGCTGAAATTTCTTTGACACAATGACGACGGATGTTTTGGAGAATCTGACGCTTACAGGATATATCGAAGGCAAAAGAGAAGCTACGAAAACCAAGAAATTGTGGGGAGCCATGATTGCCTTCGTCCTGTAGGGACATGGCACATAAAGAAGAAGTTTTGAACTGCTATAAATCCTACTCTATGTCAGTGAATGCTGGACAATTTTCTCATAGATAAACAGAAGGTTGAGGGCAACATAAATGTGACTGTACAGTAGGATGCTGTGAATACCATTAATGGAACATGTAAACAACGAGGTAGTTTTAAGGAAAGCGGAAGCAAAAAGGTTAATTATACTCTGAATCAGAAAGAGACAACTGAAATTCCTTAGACACATAATAAGGACAGAGAATTTGACACAGGACATATGGAAAACGAAAGCGATAGCAGGCAGTGGGTCATCTATATGGTCAGCTTGCGTGAATGGATGGTGGAACGGTGAGTAGGAGGACCGGTAAAAAGTCAAACGTTACTCAAGTGATGTGAAGTTGTGGGGAGCCATGATTGCTCTGAAGGGACATGACACATAGAAGAAGATTGTCGTTCACTGATCGTGCTCTCGCGTTTCAATAGGTACAGCCATGTGCCAGACTAAGGATAAATTAGTAAATACCTACAAGTATAACTAAATTGTCACCCGGATAGCAACAGGTTCAGACCTTATTTGCTTGCCTGTTGCTAAAGTCCTGAGTTCAATCCTCACTTCTGCGTCACTTTGTTAGATGAAGATAAGTAGCGTCTTACAGAATACCTGTAGTAAATTAAAGTGCAGTAAGATTGTCTTGCGTGCCATTATATATGAGTTTGATTCTCACTGGGCGTCCTACTGTGATAATATTCTACCAGACTGAGATAAATATCGAATATCGGACCTTCACTCTTCGTTATCATCCGTAACAAATCACTGAAACAATTCCAACACATTTGTAGAGTAAATGATCATGAATAAATACAATTGGCAGAATTATCCAACAAACACAATCAACAAAGTTTGCAATAAACAATAGCAAGGCAAAAATAATCTTAAGCAAACAATATATGCAAGACAAAAGTAGACAAAGCAACAGTAATGAGACAAAAATATTCACAAACTAAGATTGGTATTAACAAAGAAAAGGAGTACAGACAAGTGATCTGTTTTCTGACTTCAAGACAAGAACAGAAATATGGCGCATAAAACCGAGACGTGTCCTATCTTATTGGCTAGGAAAAAAAATCCCAGCATGCATCTGTATATTTTCTCTATAAATTTGGAGAGGGGGGGGTTTCAGTTATTCCAATCAAGACTGGAACCAACACCATTAAAAGATCTCCGGCAGGGCTCACTAAATGATTTTGAGAGTCGAGTGGCTGAAATAAAGAAGTAGAAGAAAACAAAAACATAATTCTGTAGCCACCACCTAACGAATGAGAGACACTATATAAGCTTGCACAGGATCGAAATAAATGGCGGGAAATAAGTCATGTTCGCAATCTGCCGTAGACGGAAACAGCAATTAATGATGACCTATATATATATTTTTTTTTTTACTTTCATGTTTGTAACTGTTTTCAGTACTAAAGCTATCTCACTTGCACTGGTGACGCCACGTGGTAGTGTATATGTTATGGGAATGGAAACTATTCCAAGATGTTAATGCACTGGCAGATAATAATGGAGACTTCTTGAAAGAGTTGAATAAATCAATAATAATAATTGGAAAAGAATTGCATATGAAAATCTAGCAATAGCGAAAGATTCTGTCATTTTTGCCAACACGAATAAATTAGGAATTAATATAAATTTCTACTGGATCTTAAGTGGAGAATTCATTTATTAAATAATAAAATGATCATTCCCATAATTAATCAAATATATTTGAAAACTCACAGGAAGAAAACCATCTAATCATAGCAAGGGCTTAAAATATATCTTCATTTTATACGACATGGACAAAATCATATTAATATAAAGTCTAAACATAATATATTTAGGTATCAGTCCTTCGCTTAAAGATGTTTATTAAAGAGAATGAACAATGATTATCTGTTAAGCTTTTAGGTGTGTTTCTCCTGGTGTCGAATAAGTCGTCTGATGTCCGGTGGAATCTTGTAAAAGAAATTACCGAAATTGTGTGTAATATTCCCAGTACTTTCAACCATCGTTAGTTATTTCCAAGAAAAGAAGGTAGAAGTCAGGAGATAACCTGTGGAGCGTTTACATTATATAAATATATATATATATTTATATTATATAAAGAATGTGTGTTCACTGGCTATGGCTGTGGAATAGATTTACATATTAAAATGAACTTACTGTTCAAAGGCATTGTAAGGTATATTTCATTAATGGTGGTTTGCTCTCTTTTGATGGGAAGAGATTCCAAAACATGTAATTGTTTGTTTTTTTTAATTTTCGGTTGGCTTGGAAGAGTCCTGTTGCATTGTCAATCGTGATATAATGGTAATATAAGATTCTATTTGACATAAAGTCGGGATCAGTTTTATATTGTTGTCAAATAATAAGGCGATCTCACAAGAATTATTACATGTTAATATAATTGGAAAAATACATTTAAAGATTTACATGTGGAAACGTTCTCATAATATTAGGAACTAAATAATATGTTGTCTTCTAACGGCATGCGTAAACTTGTTTTAATATAAGATGCTGCTTAAAATAGGGCATCTGTTTTCTATTATCAATAAATAATAAAGTGTTTTTACAAACTATATTACATATTAATATGATGGGAAAATATATTTCAAATCCCAAATGGGAAGACCTTATAGAAATAGTAAGGACTAAATAAAATATGTTGTCGTTTTTAATGTAAGCTTGTGGTAATATGAAATTACTAAACACAAAATGGAGGATCACTTTTCTATTATTAAGTAATAAACTGATCTCCCACAAAATGGCTACATATTTATATGAATTATTTATATGTTAAATATACAGGGTAACCCAAAAGTCACTTTGCCGTAATAATATTACCTTATTCGATTATTACCTTTGTCGATTGCTGCAAAATGCTTTGATAGGGAGAACTTCTTATAAAAACCAGATTCGAGACTTCATTAAAAGATTTTGTACATCAAATCCCGCGGAATTTAAATCAAAATGTATCTAAGAGCTTCCTAAGAAGTGGCAACATTATAAATAATAGTGAATACATAATTGAATAAAATGTAATTGGATTTTATTTTCTCAAGAATAACGTCGATAAAGAAAAACAGAAATTATTTATGACTCAAAATAAACTAAAAAAGTTACAATAAAAAATTAAAACTAAAATGTATATGAAAGCTGAAAAGAATTATGTTTGAACCGTATTTAAAAAATAGTATTATAGTAAAGTCACACTACCACTCTTTTTTTAAATAATATTTACCTAGGTATGTTTGCCAGGCTCTTTAGGTTCATAGTTAGATTTGCTCTACTTAGTGTATTGAGCACTTTGTTTAGTTTCTTTTGCTTTACTCGTGTTGGAGGCATTTTTCTTTGGATTCTTAGCTTGGATTCTGAACGATTGTTTTCGCCTGAATTACATGTTCTTAGTTCTTTCTTTTTTATTCCTTATTTTTCCTTGGGTATTGGTTTGTTTATTTACAAGCCAAAACACCTAAGGTTTTTCCAGACGAGTATAATTACTTATATTTATAAGATTATATATATATATATATATATATATATATATATATATATATATATATATATATATATATATATATATAATATTTATAATGATATATATGATATATATAATAGAAAATATATATTTATAGATTCGCATATGAAAAACTTGGAACAAATAACAATTTCATATATGCCACCATTTCTTATAGCCGTTGCTTAAATTTGTAGCCATCTTTTGTTATATGTTGTCTACTAGATTTGTTAAAGAATATGAAATCAAAACTAACAATGTAACGTTGTTCATGTGTCGGAATTTGCGATTTTTGGTGCGAAGGAATTGCCAGGTGGATTGGGTACTTACTGATTTTCTGAGATTCTCCCGATTGTGCACAGATATAGCGGGCGCGTTCGGATGGACATTCCCAGGAGCCATCAGGTTTACAGTCACAGTCGTAGTGGACGCATTCTTCTCTAAACGAGAAGGATCGATCCAAGGGGTAATTGTTACCGTTCGCCTCACAGCCAGACACTTCAGTCCCCACCGGCAGTACAATATGTTTCGTGTAGACTAAACAAAAAGAAAGAAAAACAGGTAGAGATGGGGAATTATTTAGAAACATTATTTAGCTAACAGGAAATTATTTAATTTTTTATGGATTTATTTATAAACGTGGTGTTTACAGGGACAATATAACACACGCACACATACATAGATAGATAGATAGATAGATAGATAGATAGATAGATAGATAGATAGATAAATACTCTCTCTCTCTCTCTTTAGATAGATCTATCTATCTAAAGAGAGAGGGAGAGATTGGTTAGGTTGGTTAATTTAAAGATATATAAACACTTGTTGAGTTGTTTAATGTCGAATAGAAGTGGTCTCGACGCTACTAGGCAGGTGGTCTTCTTTTTTGGAGGGAAAGACGTCTTACACACCTGCGGGTGGCGTAATCTAGACTCTGACGACAGAGTAATTCACTCATCTTTAATTTTGATATATATCGGAAGATGTCACTCGGAATAATGATAAGAATATTCATTATTTATTACATTTATCAAACATATCTGTTAATATTAAATTTTACAAAATGGATGATAGGAAGATCCATCAGCATTGGCTAGACTAATTTAGTTGTCTAATAGTAATACATTCGATTCTTACTTTGTGTCCCTTACAAAATTAGGCATTAAATAACCAAACAAGGGTTGACATGTAAAAACCATCAACAAGAAAAATGTTATTTGCATTATTCTATTTCTGTTGAAGGAGGACGTTCAAAAGTATGAGAGTTACCTCCCTTGGATCGTCATACGCGTTTCCATTTGCTTTTTATGTTCATCGAAACAAAAATTAGATGATTTTCTCAAGTTAATTATTAAATCAATCGTTCAATGAAGATATGTGTAAGATTCGCTTTGCATTCAGTTTGCTTCGTATCTAAAAGCAATTTATTCTGATACTCACAGTACTGTTTCTTTTCTTCTTTCGTGTGTTCTTCTTTCCGTCGCAGACAAATATTTTCCGTTTGGATTGCAGGGCATTTGTATGAACCGTCAGGTTTGCATTCACAATTATATTTGAAGCAGCCATTAGTGAACGAGAATGGTCGGTCGAGTGGATAATGTTTTCTCTTCACTATACACGACGTAACGCTACCTATCAGGTAGAAAACGGAAAAGAAAATCTTGTCAATATTAATTATAACATTCAAAAATGATTCCTTGAGAAAGAGACAATCACGTAAAGGAAAAAAAAAATCAATGACATTTTTCGCTCAAAAAATATAATAATTTTAAAGACCCATGAGAATGGCTTTTCTATAAAGAAATACATAAATATAAAAAAATTATACTGTCACGGTGACGTGTCCATAAAAAATAAATAAAAATTAATTAATATGTTAAAAATAATTATAATAAAATAATTATAAGAATGATAATTGTTAATTCACGCATTCTAAACGAATGAGAATCGACCCCACTTTTTCTCCTCTACACAAGCAAACAAGGGACATTCTCACTATCGGACGAGCAGTTCGCACAGACAGCTCGTTAACACATATGTCAGCGAAAATTTCATCTCCTTTTTCTTTTCAGGCCATGACAGTAACATTTATCTTTTAGCACTCAACAAAAATTTGAGGTAGGAAAACCCCAGTCACTTTTTATATTTTCTAACTAAATTATCTTTACACACATTAATAAAAAAAAAAGAAGACATACGAGGAAGACTGTATACTCTTTATTTATTCTTTATCTCATGATTCTGTTGGATTCTGATCCGTATTTGATCGACATTTGACTCCAAACTCCCAATTTTACTCAGTATTACTATCTCTCGTTTCTCCAATACCATATAACAACCATATAATAAATAATACACGTTTTGTTTTCATGTCTTGCAGTAATTTTGTATATATATAAATTTAAGTACTTCCACTTGTTCGCTGAAAATTGATTTGAAAATTCTTGTAAAAATCAAATATTTCTTACATTTTAATTAAACTTTCAGGACTTATTCACAAATGAATGAAATTATGTTTTTTTACAAAATCTTGGTAATTTTTTTTTACATAAGTTACCCTCACCACCACCTACTTAATTTCATAAAATTTCAAGAAATTAAATTGCAATTTCAAAAATTGTTTTATCAGTTAAAAGTAGGACTCTATGGAGAATGTAAATCATCATTTTTTTATTAAATTTTTGTAAAACAGGACCCCCAATTACCGAAAATCTGCTCTGAATCGTAAAATAAAAAATGAAATAAAACTATGATATTATTTAATTAGAAAAACTTTTTATTGTTTTATAATAATATTTATTAAGGACACTATTGGCTTAAGAAAAAAAAATCGATGAATAATGAATTTTTACAAGACTCGTTCAAAATTCTGCATTAATTCAGTCCATGATATTGTTATTAAGTGAAAACTAGATTTACGGTCAATAATTGAAAAGCTTAATAAAAGTTGTTTACCATAATATTTTTTAAATAATTTTAATATTTTTTATTTTTTTTAGTGTAGAAACATTCCCATTTTCGCAAATATGGATGTCTGTCACGTGTTTGAAGAGTTGTCCTCCCTAAAAATCTGGCCGTCTGTTATTCTTTTATTTTCATTTCTGTGTTTCATCGTGTTTACGTTTCAAAATTTTAAACTTTAATATTTAAAGTAATTTTTAATTTTTTAATTCCTATTTCCTTAAATATTTTTATTTTATGTATTCATTTTAGTGTGGATCATATATCAATTTATTTTTACTTTAACTCCTCTTTCACAATTTTTTTTTCCTGTTAGTAGTATTTTTATTTTTACTTTTTCTTATAAGAGTTATTTTATTAAAAACGTAAAGCTATAAATAAATATATAAGTAACTAAAATTCAATAAAATATTAGATAAATGCTGAAAATATTATGTTAATTTTAAATAATTACTAGTTAGTTAAAAACCAAAATCGTTCATTTAGATTTCGTAAATTTATGTCAATTTCTGGTCAACCATACTTAGCTTTGCAACACCTTCGGCTGCCAATCAACCTATAAACACGTCAGAAAAACAAGACCCTGTAGTTAAGAAATGCTTGTATAGTACGTTTTATGCTATAATTAAGTAATTGTTTCAAATCAGTTTAATTTAATTTTAAATTTAATTTTTTTCAAATAACGTATCACAAATATATATTTTATTTTTTGGAAAATTTTTAAAACCGAGAATTGTTTATAAATCTGTCAAAATTGCCGATATTTATCGATTTTCTGAAAGCGACCAAAAAGTTGAGATTCGAATCAATATAATTTCTATTTGAAATACACCAGAATCTTTTGCTTACTGGAAATAGTAAAATTAATCATTTAGCTTTCAATTAAAGATAAAAAGAAAGCTTCAAGAATGTTTTTCACTTTTAAAAAATTATTTTAAGATATCGAAAATTTAGTGAAGGTCCCTTTATAATTGTAGGGGAGTTTATAATTATTTACTCAGAATTATAACTCCGCTACAAGTATATCGACTAAAACGATGTCATAAAACTATTTGGCGATGAATGTTGAAGGAAAAACTCATATTATTCAACACATGATTGATATACTATTTTTATATGTTAACTATGCTAGCATCGAAAGAAAAAGACAAGATATTATGTGACGCTGACACAATAAATTACGTCGCGGTCGGTTATGAGAATATCGTGGTTCGACTGTCAACTTTTTAATAGCTCGAAAGGGTTGCTTAGCAACTTTTGGTGTTGTTTGGTCGCGGATAAAGTCGGCTGTCGTCACGTTCGTTTCTACGGCTTACTTGAGACCAGTATACTGAAGTTGGTCTGTCTGTGCCTCGAAAATCGAATTAGGTATCTTTTCACCGAGAGAAAGGTTCTTTCTCTAGGTGTTTTAACACATAACGAATATAGTCTGAAATCATTACTTTTATTGACCTTAGTAAGCAAATTTTACCGATGACTTGTCAGTGAATGAGAAACAGAGGGAGGGTGAAAATGGAAGTAAAATCTTGCAGTTTCAGACCCGCATGTTCACTTAAAGACAAAATTCTAATTTAAAAATTAGAGGAAGAAATTCGTTTTATAAGTAAATCATTCGCTTTCCCGAATTGATAATTTGTGTTCAAGGATTCATAGTAGAATGAAAAGCCACACAAACTCTCTACATCTACTTTAATAAACGAAATTGTTTCCTTCATTGTCTTATCTTTCCTTCTTTCTATGATGACAGACACCAATTCCCGAATCGTGACTAATGATATTAGCGCAATATGATACTTAAGTGTGACCGTTCGCTGACCCTATCAAATCACTCAAGCAAGATTGTTTCGTTCTGATATATGAAAAGTGATGTTGAAATTTTGAACCAGTAAAAAAGATGTAGTGTCAAAGCATTAATACTAATAGCCCAAGAACATAATGGAATTAATTAACAAAGACAAAAATGAAACTAATTATTTTATTTAAAAATCATACATTTTGAATGAAAAGACCGTTTTCGAATAGTTCTGTCTACCCATTTTAACTCGCAACATGTATGCTTTTTCAGACAGACACTTTACAACACTGCCGCACGTTACGATCTCTTATACCTGACTAATAATATGAAGAACATCCAGACACCGAGAAACGTTTCTTGTAAAAAATTTAAAAAAAACGATTGGAGAATGTAATTGTCAAATTGCTTAAAATTAAATGAAAATAATTAAAAAAATATACAGGGTGCGCCAGAAATTCTTCCCCCATATACCACCCAGAAATATCTCTCAAATAATGGTAAGATATTAACTAGAAGACACATTGCCACAGAAAGGTTTCGCTCCGTTCTTCATTTCTGTCATACGTTTAATAATTAATTTTTAATAAATGTTCATCGTACTAATTATATTGCTGCCCTTTCGTTTGTCCTTGTTTTATTAACTAAGCTATTTTACACACACACACACACACACACACACACACACACACACTTATATATATATATATATATATATATATATATAAGTGTGTGTGTGATAGTATAAGGAACAAATAAGAAACGTTTATAAATTGTTTTAGAAATTAATTATGGAAGAGAAGATTCCGGTACTTTAATTCTATGTTGTTTGTTTATCATTGGTCAGGCAGACTTCAGGTTACATTGTATTGTGGTGCTAATATGCGTGTGTGCGTGTGTGTGTGTACGCATGCGCGTTTTCGTGCCTGGATCCTAGTGGGCATTTTGTCTTACTGTGGTAGAAACCCTGTGTATAATTCCTCAAGAAGGTATTGGGATGTTGGCGTGCCTGCATGCATATGTGGTAGGTATTTCTACTGCATCTTGTATGCTTAGCCTCTTTTATCATTTCTACATGACTGACTGTTTGCTTCCGTGTATACATGTCTATTAGGGCGCGGAGCTAGTCCTCGTTGCAGACTTCTGATCAGACACATTTGTGTTTCTCCAAAGCGCACAGAAGAAGCATGTGCTTTATACTTCCGCTATGGTCATCCGGTCTTAGTTACAGTCTCTGGAAGAGAACACATCACCTGTCATATTCAAAAGTTTGAACAATACCTGTACTCGCAAACCTTCGGACACAATTAACACCATCAGCAGTGTCCGAAAGATCAGAATTAAAATTAGCTTTGACTTTTATGCAACAAACATTTTTGATTGTTATACCTGAATTTCGTGGGAAAAACCTGTGTAATTACACAGTCATACACAATAAAAAGAATTTTTGATAAGGTACCTGTGTTGTTTGAGGTAATTTTGAGTGCATGCGATGTTTGAGCTAGTTTGAGCAATTTCTGAATGCGGAATACAAAAATCGTTTTTGATAAGGTGCATGCGTTCTTTGAGCTAATTTAGAGCAATTTCTGGATGCTGAATCCAAAAATCGTTTTTGATAAGGTGCATGCGATGTTTGAGCTAATTTAGAGCAATTTCTGGATGTTGAATCCAAAAATCGTTTTTGATAAGGTGCATGCGATGTTTGAGCTAAGTTAGAGCAATTTCTGGATGTTGAATCCAAAGATCGTTTTTATAAGGTGCATGCGATGTTTGAGCTAATTTTGAGCAATTTCTGAATGCGGAATACACAAATCGTTTTTGATAAGGTGCATGCGATGTTTGAGCTAATTTAGAGCAATTTCTGGATGTTGAATCCAAAAATCATTTTTGATAAGGTGCATGCGATGTTTGAGCTAATTTTGAGCAATTTCTGGATGTTGAATCCAAAACTCGTTTTTGATAAGGTGCATGCGATGTTTGAGCTAATTTAGATGTATTTCTTGATGCTGAGTCCAAAAATCGTTTTTGATAAGATGCATGTGATGTTTGACCTAATTTCACGCAATTTCTCGTTACTGAATCCCAAAATCGTTTTTGATAAGGTGCATGCGACGCTTGAGCTAATTTTAAGCAATTTCTGGCAGCTGAATCCAAAAATCGTTTTTGATAAGATGCATGCTATGTTTGACCTAATTTAGCGCAATTTCTGGATGCTGAATCCAAAAGTCGTTTTTGATAAGGTGCATGCGATGCTTGAGCTAATTTTGAGCAATTTCTGGATGCTGAATCCAAAGATCGTTTTTATAAGGTGCATGCGATGTTTGAGCTAATTTTGAGCAATTTCAGGTTACTAAATCCAAAAATCGTTTTTGATAAGGTTCATGCGACGTTTGAGCTAATTTTAAGCAATTTCTAGATGCTAAATCCCAAAATCGTTTTTAATAAGGTGCATGCATTATTTTTGTTTTCTTGGTCCATATGTAACTCAAGTTTCCATTTCAAATGTTTAAACATGATAGGCTGCACTCACAGTGAAACATATTTTAACTGAATGTACTCACTCAACCCTATAAGACATAACTTATACAAAGAAAACAACATAAGAAAACTATTTGAAAATACCGAAAACGTTGACTTAATGTCCTCACTTAAAGAAATAGGTTTTTACCAAAACATATAAAAACATGCGTTCACCCTGAAAGTATAAAATTCTGTACAAAATGCCTGTAGTTGACGGCATAAAATTGTGTCCAAAATAATTAGATTTCGGCATTAAATAACCCATAGGGGTTGATATGCCGCTAAACAAAAATAACCAAAACAAATAAATGCAGACAATGTAAAGGGATTATATCCAAGGACTTTATATTGTTTCTATTCATAACTTAGAACAATACAATTACCCTGTTATTATCATCATGTATTATTATAATATAAAAACCAGATGTTTGCGCAATTAGTAATTCAATAACATTCATGGATTTTTGTAGAAGGCATTTTTCAGAATTTATTTGAACATTATGCAAAATTTATCTGTAAACGATCTTTTTTTTTTAAACTTAAGTTCTGTACAGAAAAATGTTGATTTAACCAGTAAAAATAGACTTAGTTTTTGGACTAAAAATAGTTTTTGGAAGAAAAAGTATGTTGGCTTTCACCAAATCATGTGTAGGTCAGTGTAATTAGATGAAAGACTGGTGGCTGGGAATCCAACATCGAAGAACACATCCCCTTCACTAAGAGGAAGATAAGCAAGAACACATTTTTATGTCTGCTACAATGTCTGAGAAAACCAAGTAATTCATTGATGACCAACCAGAAAATATAACCGTAGTTTATGTATTGTTTCGGGTTCTTCTACGGTTCCCAACATTTAAAAAAAAATGGTCATAAGTTATACCGGATGTGCTTGTGGCGTAGATTTACTGGCATAGAAAATAAGATTAAAGCGTCTTGTCAAAATTCCAACCTTATCCTTTGCGCTCACCTTCACACAAAGGTATGAATCAATGTCTTCTCCTCCAACCCTACTTAGGAGTCATTAGCAGGGTAGGCTAGGTTTTCTAGCCTTTGTTGGCAACTAGTCTAGGGGAAGGGACATCTCTGAATCCAAAATCGTTTAGGCGTGGAGCTAGTAACTCAACCGTGTAAAAACTTTCTTGTTGCAGAAATATCTACAGTAACAACTAGTGTGGTTTGGTTGTAGCCCTAGAAGGGTGAGGCTGTGACCCAAAATTCCACAGGTGAGGATACAGAACTTACTTCTGCTCATTGTTGTGTCATTATGGAGTGTCAAATATATTTCCAGCCAGAAGAGTGGTTCAAATCTAATCATCACCACAGAAGTTAGGGCATCAGATTTTTTCTTTCTTTTTTTTTTTCAACCCTCACCCTAACGCTAACCCTTCTCAGGAAAAGCAGTTTCAATTGAACGTCGAAAAAAATATTTAGTTATAAAATCAACGAAAAAATCAGTAATATTTCATGATAAAATTCAGAAAAATATAATTCTTAACTTCCGCCTAGTTGACGTCTGGGTAATTAAAGAAAGTAGGTAACACACATCCGCTCAGGTTCACTGTCCTTGCTGACTTGCCTGCAACAAATTTGAGAGAGAGAAAGAGACAGAGAGATAGTGTGTGTGGATGGGTGGAAGAGAGAGTTGGACCAGCAGGAATTGTTTCTGCTTGCTGCTACTTTTATAATGACCCTCGCTGGAAGAGCAAGCGGAACGAAAGACGCCGATAGGGATTAATGAACATTTAATGAATCAATCTCTATGTGAAGACAAGAAGGACGGAAGAAAAGGACCAGATTTTTTAATCACTGTCTAGCTGTGAAGTCAGGTAAGACGAGGGGCGTGTAGGCAAACTGAAAGAGATTAATGAACGGGGGTTGTAGCTAATCTGTCAGTATGGAAGAAGTGATGGGATACCTGACCAACTGTTCGAATTGGAGAGATTACAGTCATGGTGATTTTCTAGGCGTGTGTTAAATGTGGGACAACGCCGAAAGTATAGGACACCCAGTGAGGATCGAACTCACTATTCGGTCGAAATTGATCTAGCTTGCTAACCATTACACCACATCGGAGCTCCCAAGAGACTACAGCTGTGAGAAAAATAAAAAGAATGATTCTAGGTAAAGTAAGCTTGTTAATCATTACACTACGTCAGAATGCCCAAGACACGAGTGTCTTGGGCAGAATGAAAGAATAATTATACGTAATTGTTAGCTAATGCTAACGATTACACCACGTCAGAATGCCCAACGCATTTTTTAAGCGTAGCTTAGATGTGACACAAGGCCAGTAGTGTGGAGCACCCAGTGTGGAACGAATCCGCTACTTAGTCATAATTGATCTAGCAAGATAACCTTGTTAACCATTACATCATATGAGAGTGCCCAAGAGACTAGAGTCATGGGCAGATTGAAAAGAATGATTGCGCACGTTAAAATTTAGTTCTTAATGTGGAGGGTCGAAAGAATTAATCTGTTGATAAGGATGACAAATTTTATACCCCAGTGTCAGACCCCGTGGGGAGACGGGAGAGAGAGGAGAGACGGGAGAGAGAGGAGAGACGTGATCAGGCTGAAAGGCTTCTATGTGCAATCATTTATAATCAATCTCGCGATGTGGAAACGCGCGATGGGGAAGACAAAAATGAGTCGAGTAAAAGTAAAAGTCAGAATTCATCACTAAAAGCGAAAAAAGTAAAAGCCAACAAATAGATTTAAATCCTATATTTTTATCAGGTGACATTTTTATAATATTTTTTCATTTAGTATAAGGCCCAAGAGACACCCGAGGTAGAGGAGCATGGCGGATCTTATCCATGACGGTTAGAACTGGTAGAAGTGATTAAATGTAGTGCGTCTAAACAATTTCCATGAAAATAGCGATAGAGCAGCGAGAAGCTTGCGCTATTTCATCTGTGGGAAAGTGTTTGTCGGGTGGAAAATGATTCACAGGTACGTGGATACGCTTTTGGACTGGAGAGTGAAGACTGGGCACCTCCTGCTCTATTTTCGGCATGATCTGGTTCTTGGAAAGGTAAAGGATAGCAGATGGAGTCAGGTACTTAACTGGTATAGGGAAGCGAGCATTTTCCCAACAACTTTAGCTATGGATCGTATGTACGATTTCCACTTGAGGCCTGAGTTGAAGTTAAATCTCAATAGGCACTCAAGATACAGGGTATCCATCAAAGGACACCCATTCATGAAAATTCAGGGTCCGCTCGCTGATGCTGGAACGTCTCTTAAGGTAATATATAAGTCTGTAAAATGGATATTAGTTTTTTAAGATACTTACGGTGATATGTGATTGTTTTATTGCCTTTTTCTTCTGCTTCTTTTTTTTGTTGGTCGCATACGTTTTCCGTCCGTCGAGCAGGACATTTCCAAGACCCATCAATCTTACACTTGCAGTTGTATTTAAAACAGCCATCGGTGAAAGAGAAATGCTGACCGAGCGAGTATTTTTTGCCTTTCACTGTACATCCATCTGGCAAAGAAAAATAAACAGTTTTAGTCAAATTTCGAAAGAGCTGAAGAAACAGAGACTATCAGAGACGGGGTTGTGGTAGGTACCGCTTCTGACTATGTCTTCAAATTTCGACCTTCAGGTTAATAAAGGTCACTCCAATATATACCGAAGTTTGAAAGGACATTTGTCGGTAACTCAGCAGTAAGAAGGGAAATAATCACCGATTCCCAAAGAAAAGAAACAAAATTCTAAATAAATAATTAAACAAATTAAATAAATAATAAATAAATTAAGAAACTACGAATGAACACATAAACAAAAGTAACTGTAATAATAATAATAATAATCAACAACAAATGATAAAATAATCAATAATGAATAATGAGTAAAAAGTTAACATTATAAAATAGCTACAAATAGCAGCATCCGGATCCACAATTATTCCCACTCAATACCATTTAGAATAATTTAAAATATAACCGTCACCGCCAACCCGATAACCGTTAGGATAATAGAACAGACCTTGCTACCCATAATACACCATTGACCAGCATATATAAATAGTTGAACTAAAACAAATAACACATGTTCTGAAGATTGCATTCAAGTATGAAACATTCTGTTACAATTCAATTTTGACCTCAGCGTTCACTGTTATATATTTTATATTTATCTATCTTATTTTAATTGAGACTAGTAGATGGAAATAAATAAATATACAGTTTAATAATAAAAATAGAGCATCTACTCAAATATGAGTATCCATTAAAAATAACGTTTAAACAAATAAATTAAAAATATGTCGTAATTTATATATATATATAAATTACGACATATTTTTAATTTATTTGTATAATTTATTATATATATATATGTATATATATATATATCATGAATATATATCATGAATATATATATATGTATATATATATATATATATATATATATATATATATATATATATATATATAGACCAGAAGACTTAAAAGAATTACGATGAGAAAAATGTTAAAATGGGAATCTTCAGACACGGCTGTGCCTTTTTTCAGCGAAAAATCACTGATGTTGGACTTTTAAAGATTGTTTAAAAAAAGCTGTATCGTGTAAGTGTAGATCCGTTGTAGAACAATTATTGGAAAGGTGAATAAGATAACAGCTAACACTTGATTGAAAGATACTATATTGCTGTATGAGTTGCTTTATTTAGTTTTAACCTAGCTAGAGGATGTAAGGTCACTGGCCCCTTTTTAATTTTTGTTCTTTTTCCTTTAGTTTCATTCCCCAACATCGCCATTAAGTCACAGATATTTTAGTTCCTTCGTAGGTTCGGGATGATTTTTGACGTTTGTATTTCGTATTTGTTCTTGTGTCTGAATGTATGTGTGATTCTGTGCATGTCTGTGATTTATCTTACTGATCAAATCCTGCAATTTTGGGTGGGGGAAGTTAACTGTTGTTTTTGCTATAGTTATGATATATGTGTCTGGAGATGTTTTCTAATACTAACACTCAATTTTTTTCCTTGTAAATATGTTTTAGTCATTGTAAATATGGTTTGGGGATGTCGCGGATGTCAAATAGTATAACTGAAAAAGTATTTGTGGTACAAGCTGTAAAACATTAAGTTAATCTTGGTAATCCGCCTTTTTCAAAAAATTATATTTATATATATATTTGAACATACATTATAATTTAGAAATAAATTTAAACTCTAATATTCGTTTATTTTGTTGGCATCTACATGAACACGCTAAAAGGTGCATCTAACATTATAAATGTTATGTTCCTGATGGTTGAAATGCGCAGCTAAAGGGAAATGAATATTGCTATTTCGAATAGTTTTCCGGTGGTTTGTAAATCTTAAACAGAAGTCCGTACATGTTTCAGCGACGCAATTACCTTGTTACATACATTGCAAAAAATTAAACATATTTGGATTGTCGCAAGTTAAGAAAGGAGATCGAATTTCTATGTTTATGTCAGTTGGATTAAAATTTCTATCGGTGATAATATGTTTACAAATTAGGCATTGAGGTTTAATACATGTTACTTTGCCTTGATGGGTGGAGGGTTCGAGTAGTCTAGATGTTAAAAGGGATTGTACATTTGGAAGTTCAAGCCGGGATTTGAGAGGGACTGCACTATATATGTTACTAATTGAGGAGGTCAAGTTTTACATACTGGAAATCACTATTTAAAAGATAAAAAAAAACCATAAGGATTCTGGAATTTATCTTCTTTATTTTATAGACTAGAAGAATATATCGACTGTGTTTGGAAGCCTTAATGATTTATTGATTGATTTTTATCGAGGATTGGTATGTGTTTTACGTAATCCCCGGGGTCAGAAAAAATATGTTTAATGCATAAACACTGGCTATATCTTCTTTCTTTAGTTTGATAGGGTGGCAACTGTTGAAATTAAGTAACAATGACCATCTTTAGGTTTAGTGTATAATGATGTGCTGATGCAGTTATTGTAGAGAAGTACCATTACACCGAGAAACAGAATGGAAGAAGCTGAAAATTGTTTCGTTGTGAAATTTATTGACATATTGTTCGAAATCATGAAGATATGCATCACCATGTTTTAATAGAATTTAACTCATGTAAGGTAGTAAAGCCACGAAGACACAAGGACTTGAAAGAATTAGAAAACAGAAACATTAAGGAGCGAGAACAATAGAAAAGTAAACAGGAAGATAGTAAATAACGATGGACATTGCATTTAAATTTTTAAACATCAAAGTTGGTTGGAAAACACTGAGTGTTCCACAAGCGAGAAGTGTGAGAAAAGAAACTGTTAGCAGAGAACTTACGGTCACAATATAAGGAAAATATCATCAATTAATTTGTAGCAGAGAAAAGGTTTATTGTGAAGTATGCTTTGTTCCTGGATACCCATAAATATATTATTACTGTTCCCATCGTTGTGCCATCGAAGAAAATGCTGATCGTTATACGCAAATTTGTTATGTGTAAAGATACATTTTATGGTGTGACAGATATACTGTTTGATATGTTCTTGAATACAAGCGCGTATTTCTTCCTCAGGTGGAAATCTGTAATATGGGAATGCCACTTCCATTTTAACTTGGAGTAAATCGTTTGCTTATTTATGGATCACTTGTAGAATTTGTAGAAAAAGGGTGGGAGTGTCTTTGAGATAACTGGGAATACTAGGTAGTTATTATTTTTGTATTCTCCCATTTTTCAATTCTTTACCCCACGCACATTGTAGCGAACGTCCCTCATTCCCTTCATATTCCATTGGTGAGATCTAAGTCCCACTCGATCAGCTTCTTCCCACACATCTCTGCTTTGTGGAAGGAGCTCCAAAGAGAACGCCCGCCCCCCTCACTGCAATCTTAACCTATTCAAGTCTCGGTTTAACTGGTATCTTCCCCAAATATCGCCATAAAATGTGCCGCTTACTCTGTAACTCCCTACCTGGAATGCCTCTTGGACCATGTACCGGGTGAACACACGCACAAACACACACATATATATATATATATATATATATGTGTGTGTGTGTGTGTGTGTGTGAATAGGGATCAAATATAGATGGGGATCTGAACGAATGATACGATAAAGAACAAATAGGAAACGTTCATAAATCTAAGATGTTTCGAATTTATTAAAATTGCATCAGAGAATGAGATATGCAAAAATTCCGCTTATCCAATGAAAATCAAGCAACACAAAAATAAAAATACCAATTTTTTCGCCCCATATCTCATTCTCTGATGAAAGCGTAACATGTTATATTTATAAATGCTTCCTGTTTGTTTGATAATAGAAGATCTGTCAGGAATGGTAAAATGTTGTAAGAGCCCTGGGCGGAAATTTATTGTGTATGGGCTAGCGATCAAGGTACTCTCTAAACAATTTCGTCTGACTGAATTGTTTTCTCCTTTGATCAGAGTAGAATTATATATATATATATATATATATATATATATATATATATATATATATATATATATATATATATATATATATATATATATATATACGAGGGGAGTTCCGATAAGATTTTATTATGTTGTCCCACGACGTCAAAATCGAATATGGCAGTAGAGGCTGAACCTTCCTTTCTTGTCAGTAACCCATATTGTTTTACCTTATTCCAAATAGCATATGCGCAGCAGTAAGGAAAAATGTCATCAGTGACCAAACAGTGGATATGAACGTAGTTTAGCAGCGGCGATAACAATCCCCTTTATGACACTCTGCACAAGCGTCAATCCACGATCACCTCGAACACACAGCCGATGACGATGCAGGGAAATATATAATAATTTGCTCTTTCTATTCGACCAGTATAGGCTTACGGCCACATCACGTTGAAACACTGGTTCCTGTACGATCGAAAAAGTTAAACAAAAGTTGAGCCTGTTCAACACTGATGGGTGACCAGGTCTAAAGTAAGTTTCGATGTGCGGGTCGATGGACAATGGCTCGCAATTGTTCAGCGGAGAGCCGAGTACCAATACCCACGAGGTTCGTTTTATTCATTTAAGCGCAAATACCTTTGCGAAAAGTATGAATCCGCCTCTTCTTCCCCAAATATGAGTTAATTAGTAAGATTTGTATCACTAAATTATTATTATCTAAAAAAAAATACAACCTCCAAATATTTCCTAGCTGTAAATGACCTGCAAAGGGTTGATAAGCAGCCGAAACTGAATCAATCAATCAATTAGAACAGCACGCTTATCTTTCTTTTTTTAAATGTTTACCCAATACAAGGGTCGACCTCCACTACAAGTATAGAATTACTGAATAAGCCGGCTCGAATAAGAAAGCGTATAATAATGATATATCTCCATCTAAAATATTCTGGCGTAAACTAACCATGCTACTTAGCTTCCTGTATCGGTTGTAGTTCCATGAAAATAAATAGGGGTCATTACTTCGTACCGTCTCTCGTGCACCCCCTTAAATATATATATATATATATATATATATATATATATATATATATATATATAAACTTAAGAAATGCACATCTCTCAGTGGAACTTATCCAAGTCTACATAAATCCATTTCGTTAACTGTTTAATTTATGTCGCTTTAAGTTCACAATAAACGGAGTTCTATCCGTCAGTCATAACGAAATTCTCGTATATTCTCAATTTTTAGGGTCTGGGAATGCTCTCTTTGTCTCTACAACCTCATGGTAACTGATGTTTGGTTTAATATCATTACAAAATATGTAGTGAGACCACTGTACTTTCAGATAGCGTCGGAAAACCTGCATAATTATTGAATGATTTATTAAATAAATCCTACTAGTGATATTACAGTTTAAATATGCAGATTTGAAATATTTACAGAAATATTTTCTTGAAATTATTCTAGCTTCGAGAAATTATATTGCACTTCTCATATTTAAAAGAACCTGTTGTCTCTTGATTTTGTTTATTAAGCATATCTTAGTCTGGCACAAGGCTAAATGTGTTAGGGAAAACTGAATTACCTCCCTTGAAAATAAAAGTTTGGAATCCTGTTTTGTACTGCTGACTTTCTATGAAACATGGCCGCCTCTTAGTGAGCTTATGACAAACAAGTCACATGACAATTCTAATTGATAGCAACGGTTTCCAGTACTGTTTCCTGTCTGTCTATTGGGTTTACGTAAAACATCTGCCAACGTCATGGTGAAACAAAAGTTTATTAAACCAAAAGACCTTTAGCCATATTTTTAGCCTACTTTTCTTATTTCAAGGTTAGACTCAAATAAGGAAGATATATTTTCATGCCGGCCTGTCCTTCAGTAATGATAGTAATGAGGCCTTTAGGTTATTCCGACATCCTGATTATGACTGACTTTTTGGGCACACACACATACACAGACACACACAAACATATGCATATATATATATATATATATATATATATATATATATATATATATATATATATATATATATATATATATATATATATATACATATCAAAATGTAGAAGAACGAACAGTAAGATTGCAACGTTCAGAACATTAATTTTAAAACAGTGCTCAATACAAAAAGCAGAGCCGTAAATATTTATTTATCTTATGCAGTGTTACATTAGAACATGCACATATCCACTACAAAATTGTACATTTTGTTTCAACGTCAAAAAAAGGAAAACCACTACAATTTTGTAGTGGATATGTGCATGTTCTAATGTAATACTGCATAAGATATATATATATATATATATATATATATATATATATATATATATATATATATATATATATATATATATATTGCATATTTGAGCAGAAATATTTCTTTTATATATGTTTCGTTGAATATAATAAACAAGGAAAACTTCGTAACTTTTATTCACTTTTTCTCGTGACCTTATAGTTTTTTCTTTTATGAGAACTAAGAGAATGTAGAAAATGTCCATAGTGATTATTATTCCAAAGGCTTTCGGACAGTTCATTAGCCATTTAAAAACTTATTTCGTTACCCATAAATGATTATAATTCTTGTAATAAAAAACAAACAATTCCAACAAATAAATTGACCAGATGGCAACATTATTAAATCGGAGGCTGGCAACCTACTGAAGTGATCTTAGTTCGATAAGGAAACACTTAGACACACATACCCAACATTCTACTCCCATAAGAAAATACCTTGTAGATAACACTGCCATTCTAAAAACATCAAATTGTAAAAGACTTTTAAAGATAAATATGTACATTATATACTTTCTTTTAAGCAAATCCTTAATATAATTTTCTTTTGAAACAGATCGGGAAGTGTTGGCGTTGTTTTAAAGGCACTCCAACAGAGAATTACGACTATTTCCATCGGTCTCATCTGAGAACGACTTCTATTTCTAAACAACACAACCTGTTTGTGTGGCATCCGTCGTTCTAGGGAAACATTGGATCTACAGCCAAAGAGTTATGCTTCAGCGGTTGATGGTGATGCAGCATCTGTTATGGCTGTACAGGCCCAAACAGGAATAACAGTCTCGATTACAACGAATGCATGTAAAGATATCGACTTGTCGGTTTCTTTTCGTCGAGTTGAATCAAAAACTGGAGCAAGGGAAATTGACTGCCGATGGTTGTGCTAACACGATGTCACAAGTCATTATAACGGAGGATTTGAGCGTATTGGCCTGGCATAAATACGGTATTATAACGATTATTATACATGCAGAAAGGTACGAAATATTATTATTATTATTATTATTCCTCTTCTTCTTCTTCTTCTTCTTCTTCTTCTTGCTCCTCTTCTTCTTTTTCTTCCTCCTCCTCCTTCTTCCTCTTCTTCTTCCTCATCCTCTTCGTCTTGTTCCTCTTCCTCCTCTTTTTCGTCTTCTTTCTCTTCTCCTTCCTCCTCCTTTTTCTATATACTGTGTCCCTTCAGGACGTGGATGATCATGATTCTCCACAATTTCCTGTCCTTTGTAGCTCTTGTCACTATTTCTCCTAATCCCTGTTCTACCAACCATTTACACAAGCATATTAGGTAAGGTTATGCGCTGTTTCACTCTTTCCCTTAGGCCTTCAGTATGTCTTGTGAGTGTCAAATTTTCTAAGCCCTCTTTCCTCATTATGTAACCTAGGAATTTCAACTGTCTCTTTCTGATTCTAAGTATAATTTTGTTTCCCTTTCCCCTAAAACTTCCTTGTTACTCACATGTTCAGTCCATGGTATTCTAAACATCCTTCCTTTTCCAAGTCTCTTCTTCATCTGTGATGAGATTGTCCAACATTCACTGTCATATAGGAGGACTGATATTATATAACAGATCAATACTCATTTCTTTGTTTCTAATGAAAATTTCCTGTTTCTTAATACTTTGCCTAGCTTTTGGAAGGCATCTTTTGCTATCCTAATGCGCCTCCGGATTTCGGTGTCACATTTTCCGTCTTCTATTCAAACACTTCCTAGATATGTAAATTTTTGTACGTGCTGGATTTGGCATCTCTATTTTGGAATTTTTATTTCGGACTGTTTTCTTTTGCGGACGACCATGCAATTCTGTCTTCTTGGAATTGATGTTTAGTCCGGTCTCGCTTTCCTTTATTACCTACTCTACGAGTTCCTGTAGTTTGTCCTTGTTTCATCTGTATATCTAATGTTAAAAATATGGCTGCCAATAATGAATCCTGGTAGGACTTCTAATTCTCCCAGAATTGTTTCACTGTAAAGTTTGAATAAGTCCGGTGAGACGACCTATCCTTGTTGTAGACTCATTCTATTTTGTATATTTGTTGTATTCATTTTCTATCCGTGGTTTGCTCCCAGTATAATTGTGGATAATTCTAATATCCTTCCCAAATAAACCAAGTTTATCTAGCAGTTCAAACAGTTTTTTGTGAAGTACTTTATTTATCAAATGCTTTGGCATCATTTATCATTGATGCAAATTACCTGGCAGAGTAAAATCGAATAAATAATATATAATAGAAACGGTTAGAGAGACTTACCTTCGCTCTCCACGGGTTCCTTGCAAATGTCTTGTGTTCTGCTGGCCGGACAGTCCCACGATGCGTCTTCACGGCAGTCACAGTTGAATTTAAAACAACCATCAGTGAAGGAAAAAGGATGGCCGAGTGGATAACGATGACCCCTCACACTACAAAACTTGGACGAGCTTTGATCTGTATTCTTTGCCGGAACTACAATGAGAGTAAAACAGAAATCAATTAGGATCAATGTGTACAGATATATTATAGTTGTGTTTTTGAGTAGTAACACTTCTCTAATACATGTTTCATTAAAATGACTGACAAAGTACTTTTAGATTCTTATTGAATTTGTCTTGTATACAAATAGGAGAGTTCTTCTTTTTTTAAACTTAGTGTGTGTAGAAACTTTTAAAATAATTGTTCGTCCCGAGCGCTTTCGGTTAGGCACTTAGCCATTTTCAAGAATTTGGGTTGTAAATGGTGTGTAAGCGCTATTGAAAATGGTGTGCAAGTTTGTTGAAAGGTAGACGTATTTTTAACTCCCGAATACCGCTAGTACATACTGGCCGTGTTCGGAGTTAATGTTGTTGGGAGTTAGTTCTCTTGCTTTTTCATTATGAGTATTTTTAAAAATTATTTTCGGCGGTTTTTACTGTCAGAGATGGTTAGTATATTTGTAATTTCGACGTGTATGCTGCGTACAGGAATTTGTAAATTCTCATTTTGGTTAAAATGGGTTCTTATATAGCTATGGTTAGAGACGTGTAACAGACTGGCTGACGGCAGTCGGAATGGACAATCATTCATACAATTTCTATATGCACTAAGCTCGAAAAAGAAATTTCTTGTTCGCACACAAGAAACACGCAGTAGTAAAGCTTAAAAGAAGTACAGTAGAACCTCTGAAAACCGGACTAAGAAGGCCTACCGGATATGAGAAATTAGTTACAAAGTCCGGATATGAGGGGTTATATTTAAATTAAAATAAAAGAACTGAAATCAATTACCCAAAGTAAATTTCCTGAAAAGCAGAAATTTCAAATCAGTTACATATCACCCAAATAGTTCAAATATACACATCAAAATCATGTCCGGATATGCGGGATTCCGGATATGAGGGATTCCGGATATGAGGGATTTTACTCTATCTTGTTAGTCATTTTAATGAAACATGTATTAGACATATAATATAAACTATTCTCTGTAAAAATATGTAAAGAATGGTTGTTAGCAAAAGATGCAGCCCAAGGTGTGACTTAGGTGTTGAAGGCGTCAAAATCAAGCCAATGCGGACATTCAATTATTTATGAAGGTATGAAAGGATAGAAAGTGTGACATAGAAGTCCGAACCGCATAGAAGTAACGAGAGAGATGCTTTTCAGATACAAAGTTAATAAGAGATCGAAGGATGGCGTTAAAACAAAGATTATTGAACTGCTATATAATATCTACTTTCCTATTTGATAGTAAATGAAGGATAATTTTGTCAGAAAATGAAAAAGAGATGTAGTTCTATAGATCTGTGGAGCTTAAGGGTTTAAAAACGAACAGTCAAGAAGATTAACGAAGGATGATAATGGCGAGGAAACACGCGGGTAATTTTAATAAAATAAGGTAAGGAATTTATTCACGAATTTACACGCTTGAAATAGTGTCAATGACACGTTTCAAAAAATAACTCGGAATTTTTTAAAGTCAGTAGTTCTGAAGAATTGTCTTGAAGAGACAATGTTCATAAAACATATTAAATGATTTGACACAAAATAATATTAAAAAATGTTTAAGACAAAAATAAGAAAGTTCTTTGCTCACCGAAGAGATGTATGGTTTGCAGAATTTCAAAAGTAGACGAAGAGAGATAGTTTGAAATACTTAACTTTCTTGAGTTGTTGAGAAAAATACTTTAAAGTTCTACCTGCTGGTTAGGGGTCAATAATATAATTGGTGAGTTATTTTACACTGACGAGAACTTCAATGTTGGCCTCAAGGAACTGAAACGAAATCTTTCACATAACTTCAGACATCTTCTCTTGTTAATTTAAGTTTTTGTCTCATTTTATATCAAAAATGATTTCGCTTAGGCTCACTATTTGTTTTTTCCTTTTCGGCTGACCGGTTAATTTCTATGATGACAAAGTTTTCATTGGTTTAAAAACAACTTCACATAGGCTCGCGAATTTCTTTCCCTCTTCTTCCTCAGCTCACCCGAATTTGAAGGCACAGGGAAGCTACATTATGGCGGTGAGAAATTGACTGAAGTTAACATATATTGCTGATTCTAGAAAGAATCTCTAAATATGCAGCGGGAGCAGCGGATCAGATGTGGCAGCCATATCCAAAGCATGGATGAATGGTAGACTTATAACTATGCAAGATAGATTCAGGAGGTAAAAAATTGTCTAGTACGACACAGTGAACCAACCTGATTTTTTTTTTATAATCCTATAATTGATATCAATTTCCCATAAGCCTCTAATTAATAATAATAATATTTTTAGAAGCCTATAATTAATAATGGATTTTTTATAAACCTATAATTAACACCAGATTATCATTCTAATTTTTATAATTAATACCAGAATTTATAGATGGTATAAATGGGTTAATGATATTCTTTATGTTTTCTTACTTATCGATCAATCGATTTGTTTGAACCTGTGATTTTAATAGCAAGTAATATTTTAATATTACTTTATTTTAATAGCAAGTAGATTTTGCGTGATGTTGATAGGCCCCATACCTGACCTGTTTTGAATTCAGACTAATTGCCAGCCAATACTATAAAGTCCAGTCTATCTTTACCGAGTAAAACAGATTGATTCATGCCTTTTCCAGGGTCATACGATAACCTCTACTCTATGCGTACACACATCTTCAGTTATATACATTTCTATATCACCTAATATTGAAGGCGACAACCAGATATCTGTTGGGAACATGCAAATAAATAAATAAGTAAAAATAATAATAAGCGTATCTTAGATGTGGCACATGGCCGAAAATGTGGAGTACCCAGTGAGGATAGAAATCACTATTCAGTCGTAAGTGATCTAGCGAGACAAGCTTGCTAACCACGTCGAGGTGCCTATAATCTGTAAAAGAATGATCTTCAATAGAAAAATCAATATTCTTTACCTAGTTTTCCAAGAACTTTCCCCAAAACAGGTGAATTTCCCCAAAATATAAATTATGATCTGGAATTGATATTAAAGTAGCGATGGCACAGATATTAAAAATCATTTTCCATGAAGCAAAGCAACCACTAAGATGCAAGGTGTTACTGAGTGATAAAAGAAAAAGAAAAAAATATAGGGTGACCCCAAAAAAACGGGAATTTTTGAAGTGTGTATTGCCAGACATGAGCAAGTGGCAACACTGCGAGACAGTGATCTTGAGCAAGTAAACATTTCGCCATTTTAGTAACGAGAATGAAATTCACAGTATCCCAGCTGAGATGTTGCAGCAGTCAATGAGGAATCTCAACAGCAGATTTCAAGAATGCATTCGTAAAGGAGGACGCCATCTACAGGACGTAATTTAAATAAAATGAAAATTCCATCATTGCTTCTTAAATGGCATATTTTAAGGTTTCAATTACTATGAATTAAATATTTGTCTTCCATCACTCTTGGTTTTATTGGATTGTTAAAATTGTTCCCGTTTTTTAGGGTCACCCTGTATTATTAAGGAGAGAGAATACTAAAAGAACAGAAATTAAGACAGATATTGCATTTAAATCTTTTAAGATCAAAATTCACTGGAAAGCAAGAAGCGGGACGAGGCTCCCACAATGAAGAAGTGCGAGAGAAGAAATTGTTAATATAGAACTTATGGTTCACAATTTAACCTCTAAAATGATGTGACCTTGCTGCTAATCCCAGTAATGCGCTTAAAGTCATAAAGTCTAGGTACCAAAGAGGAAAGCTCATCAGAACAATTACCATGAAAGTAGTTATAGAAAAGGCACAGCGAAACTATGTTACGGCAGTGGAAAAGAGGCTGAAATCAAGATGTCAGGTCAGGACCAATAAGATTGCAGATTCCTCCTTGGATTTTATCAAGAATCTCTAAATGAGGGTAAATCAAAAATTATCCGCACTTTCTCCATAACATATCTTTAGGTTTGTCACACTTCATTCTGCTCATGCGTGCTTATAAGTTGGCACTGTTGTGGTCACGTGATAGAAGTTTGAGATTGATCGCGACAGTTTTCTTGCTGCTTTTCTAGTGTAAACATGGCCCTTCCGCTAGCAGTCGAGGAAGGCGTATGCACAGCGTGCGTCCAACTCATTCAGAAATGTCTAAACTATCAGCTATATACAACCGTTTTCTCAGATCTATGATTTAAAATGGCTTCAGGAAAATGAGTCCTTTAGGCCAGTATTCCCCAGCCTTTTTTTTTTCTTTTACTCATGGCCCACTTTGAATCCCCAATTTTTCTGTGGCCCATGAAATTATTATATTGTAAAAATAACTTCCATTTTACATAGAATATATCCAATTATAACATTTCTGTAGCCTACCTAAAATTTGCCATGACCAATTTGGGAAACACTCCTTTAGGCCTTAAAGAAGACAAACTTCGTCAGACCGTATAAATTGGCACCAAAAAATCACAAAGAGCTTTTCCAAATTATAAAAACGGCATCACTTGAAGATTTCCAACAGCAGCGAAAACAAAAACAGATAGCACATGTAACTTGATAGAAAATAATGATATAAACAATATTGTTGACTTTCCACACTAAAATAAATAAAAGATATGAAAGGAAACTGCCAACAATAGAAACAGCAGTTACAGTGCACTATGGAAGTTTGCTTTCCTTAAAACTCTTTGAAGAAAAAGATTTTATAAATTTCAACCGACAGTAACGATAACTACTAAATGTTTCCTGTCTGAAAATGGCTAATGTTACCATTGGTATTTATTTTCATCTATCGTATGACCTTGGAACAAATTTCATGACTGATTACTTTATTCGGTCACCTTTCTACTGCTTTCAACTGTGTGCCCAACGTCTTGAGATATAATGGCGTCAGTGACGTCATAACCTTTATTGTAGTTGTTTCAGCCATAATTCCGAGAGTTTCATTTTATTTTCGCTTTATTTATGTGTAAAACAATTAAATAAAACAGGACAACACTGTTTCCTTCCGAATGATGTTTTCTTTCATTTTTCATTTTAAACACAAATGTAAACGTTTATCTACTTTCAATCTGAATTTTGATTTTAAACCCACTTAAATAATGTTGTACTTCTATTAAAATAGTATCTTTTTTATCATATTCCCTCCCACACAGTAACACCTTGCGTCTTAGTGGCTTTATTGCCTTGGTTACGGTGAAATGATTAAAAGTAATATTTTCCTTGTTTTAATTCTAAAAACTAAATAACAGTGATATTTTTTTCAATAATTTTACTCCAGGCAAGACAATAAAGGCCACTAGAATTGAAGGAATAACTGAGAAACAGAGAAGCCAAAATAGGATTCAAGGAGACAGAAGATAACGATTGACATTACATTTAAATTGTTGAAAGACAGTATCTATCAGGTGCTTTGATTGTAAATACAAATTTACAATTATGTAATGCCTTTTATAATATATTCTTCTTATCTGTCAATTTTAAATAGAAATTCACACTTTTTAATGTCTTTCAAAATCTTTCTTGTCTGTTAATTTTAAATACAAAATAACAATTATGAACTTCATTTCAAATGGTGCCTTTTCTGTATTGTATTTTAACCACAAAATAATTAAGATGTTTGTAGCGTAGTATGCACTCAACTGTTTCATGGGTAATTATCGTAGCTATTTGTAGTCTTTGTGACTTCATATGTAAATGAGTCACCTCCTCTCCTAGTAGCGAAGAGGTTTTCCCTGATACTTCTTCTAGGTGCTTTTGTCTCACTATCTTCCTCCTACACCCTAAGAGATTGTCAAGATAATGGAGATCATGATCTTTTTTCTTTTTTCATATGAGTTTTTCCTCCAACAATTGTTCATCTTCAGAGTCTATATCACTCTCGATTTCACTGTCATATTTGTTTTGCGTTGACATGACACTTTTGCCTTCATTACTTTCAGGTTCACTTAACCTTTCTTCAACGCTATCATGTTGCAATCGAATTTGCTCTGCATGCGCTAATATCGCATTTTCATATTTTCTATTATTATAGGTTCTCTTCACTTTGCATTATGAGTCTTGCCCCTTGTACTTTAGATTCACTTTTCTTTTTCTACCTTAGTTTTTCGTTGGTAGCATAGGGCATGGGGCTCTAATTTCTCTACCCATGAGGACGGACGGGCTTTTCGATCTTCCAGCATGTGGTATTGTCCTATAGCTTAGCAACAATCTAGGAAGAAAAGGATCTATCTTTTCTTTCCGTTGTACACATATTTTCAATCTTTTTTTTATGGTTTCCGCCATCCTTTCTGCTAATCTATTTGATTTCGGATGGTATGGTTGGGTTTTAGATAGTTTGCATCCAATTTTGTTCAACCATTGACATAGTTCCTCATCACAGAACCCTGGGGCATTGTCAGATACTAGCGTTTTTGGCATTCCATTTCTTGAAAATATTATCCTTAATGCTTGTTTCACAGTCAAACTTCTTTTGCTGGAAACCTGTATTACTTCTGTCCCGCCTGAATACGAATCTACCAATATTAGTAATAATCCCACTTCATTAACATGGACATGATCCATGTGTACACATTCCCAAGGTTGGGACTCTTTAGGCCTTGTAAGTGATTTCGTCTGTCTAAATTTTCTTCTCTCCTGGCGAAACACGTTAAAGTGGATCTTTTACCAGTAATGGTTTTAGTTTTTCTACAATTATTGGTAGTAGATGGACTGGCATTTTTCGTGCTTGAAAATATGAGGGAGAGACATTTTAGTTTAGTCTTAACTTTGCTTTAAGTTTTTTACAATTCAGTTCATTCTGCCTTGACTTTGTTTACTAATTTTGTCAAATTGATGTTCAATACGTCATTTCCTATTAGACTTTGATTCTTTTCACAGTATGCCACAATAACTGGTAATACGTCAAACTTATTTTTTACTTCCACATAGGCTTTAAAATAGCCTACAGTTTCTATCACGGATCCGTCGAACTGATACAATTGGACAAGGTTTTTCTTTAATCGTGGATTTCTTAATTTAAATTATTTGCGATAAACGTCACGTCACTTCCCGTATTTACTTGCATGTTCAATAAAACAATATTGATTCGAATTTTTAATAATCCTTATTTCCTCTTTCATTTCGTTGTACCGTCTTTACGTTTTTCTTTTTGGATTTACACATACGTTTAAAATGATTCAATTTTTAAACATTTTTTTACATTTTTTAATATGCCGAATATTTTTGTTTTTCTTTTTGATGTTGATATCCACAAAAAGTGCACGTTATTTTTTTCTTTATCACGTATGTATCCAGATCCGTAACTTTTGTTCTATAGAATTTTCGAATTCATTCTGTTTGCTAAACAAATTCGACACACTGTTTTTACTACTTTCCCAGTTGTAATTGCATTAGAGTAATTTGCCAATAGTCCTCGTTTTGAAGACCGATTGACTGGTTTTTTGATACCAGTTCCTCATATTCACATTATTTAGCGGCTTGTTTTAAACGAAGAACGTATTCAATAACTGGTTCATTCACTTTATGAGAAATATTCATGAACTTAGCTCTCCCTGTATTGACTGTTTTTTTCTTGGGTGCTATATTTTTCGCTATTAGCTGACTTATATCGTCAAACATTATTTCGTCCAACTGTTTTGGGTGTACAATTGCTGATAATTTTATAATTGTCTCACAATCAGCAGTTGCCAAGAAGAGATCAGTTTTTTTGTTTTCTCCCCCTATTCATTTTAAATCCTTCAACTTTTTTGTTCTAGCTTTAGCTGCTCGTATCCTAAGCCCCGCTTGTGCGTATTCATAATTACCTGGTGATAATTGTTCGTTCGGTTCTTTAGATATTAGCGACGATTTCAAGCCCGAATTAAAAACTTGTGTTTCGTTCTATTTCAATTTTAAATACAAAAATTAACAATTATGTAATACTATTAAAAGTGTATATTTTTTATATTTTGTTTATAAGCATAAAATAACAGTTATGTACATTTTTGAAATACATTTTCCTTTGTATTTATTTTACACGCAAAATAGCCTTTATATATTAGGTCATCCCATAAGTTATGTCCGAATTTTAACTTTTTGTTAAAATGAACGAAATTTAAAGAGTATTTTATAATGTCTAATGGAGCTGAACATTATTTTTATGTTTAGATGCATTTAAACTGATCAAATTTTATTTCGGAGAACAATAAAATAAAATTTTGTTTGATTAAAACCCTGCTAACATGGAAGTACCCAAGAATCATTTGAGGCACATAATGCTTTATGAGTTCAAGAAAGGAAACTCAGTAGCCGAAGCGACTAGAAACATTCATTCAGTTTATGGAGAGGAATGTGTGAATGAAAGAACTTGCAGAAGATGGTTTGCAAAATTCAGAGGTGGAGATTTCACCCTTGAAGATGAAGATTGAACCGGACATCCAGTTGAGTTTGATGAAAAGCTTCTTGAAGCAGCCCTTGAAGAAAATCCTGCTTTATCAGTTGAGGAATTGGCAGTTCTCAGTTCAAACCATACAACTTTTCATCGTCATCTTCAACAACTTGGAAAAGTTCCTAAACTTGGAAAATGGGTGCCTCATGAATTGTCTGAAAACAACCTCAAATCCCGAGTTGACATCTGCTCTTCTCTCCATTCTCGCCAACTTGTTTCACCTTTTTTGGATAGACTTGTGACTGGCGACGAAAAATGGATCTTTTATCGAAAGGTTAAGCGTCGTAGACAGTGGCTTGGTAAAGGGAAAGGACTCCAGCCACAGCCGAGAAGGGAACTTCATGGGCAAATGGTTCTTCTTTCAATCTGGTAGGATTGCCAAGGAATAATCCACTTTGAATTCTTACCACCTAATGCAACAATTAATTCTCAAATATACTGTCAGCAATTAGAGCGTTTGAACCAAGCTTTGGGGAAAAAAGACCTGCTCTAGTTAATCGAAAATGGGTGATGTTTCATCAGGACAATGCTCGACCACACACAGCAAGAATCACGTCACAAAAGATCGAAGAACTTGGTTGGGAGAAAATTCTTCATCCACCTTATTCTCCCGACCTTGCTCCTTCAGACTACCATTTGTTTCGTAGCTTACAGAATCATTTGGAAGAAACAGCTTTTGTAACACAGGAAGAGGTTAAAACTGACATTTGTGAGTTCTTCGAATCAAAGCCAAAAGAATTTTACAGTAATGGAATTAGTAAGCTTGTTAATAGATGGAAGGAAGTCATAGATAATCAGGGAAAATAAATTGTTGATTGAATCTGTAATTAAATGTAACATTTGGTCACTTGTTTTCTTTATTCAAAATTCGGACAGAACATATGGGATGCCCTGATATTTATTTTAAAATATCCTCCTTGTGTTTTGATTGTAAATAAATTAATGTGTTTGCTTTAAAACAATACTCTTTTTATGATTTAAATCAATATACAAAATGACATTAGCGTAGGTACCTCCACAAAATTGCCAAACATCAGCCAACCGTGATGAAAAAATTCTCCAAACTTAATGAAAACAAAGCTGTATCGCCAAAAACCTTAATATTTTTATTAAGAAGAAAAATCAGTTTTTTTTAAAAATTTAATTAAATTTTTTACTCTTTTTTAGAACACTCTAAATTTTGATTAAAAATCTTGTTTTTCTTGCGTCAGCGAATCTACTATAAATTAGCAGAGCAAATTTTAACGTCTTTTTTTGCGGTGACAGACACATTAATTTGGAAATTCTTGCAATTGTAATTGTCGGATTTTAATGAAAGTTTAAGGACTTATTCAAAAATGAATGAAATTATTTTCGAAGTGTTTTTTATTATAAAATCTTGGAGAAAATATATTTTTACATGTCTTTCACCCCTTTTACTTAATTTTATGAAATTCAACAGGATAATTTTAGTGACTATAATAGTCAAAAACAAAATTCTTTAGAGAATTTAAATCACCGATTTTCTTTTGCGAAATCAGACTTTGTCTTACCAAAAATCTACACTGATTCGAAAAATAAAAAACGCGATAAAACATTATTTAATTAGAGAAAACTTTTAATTGCTTTTATGAATAATATATATGAATAATATATATTGAGGATAATATTGTCTTAAGAAAAGAAATCGATGAAAAATGAATTTTTACAAGATTTGTTTTTATTTTTTTAAATTTTAATTAGAATAATTTATATTTTAAAATCTTTTAAAATTCCGATTCAATCGTGTAACTCTTAGCAACAAATTGTACATCTTTTCAAATTATCTCTTTCTTATGTTTTGAATTTAGCTAAAAATAATAATTATGTTCTCACTATTAGACATAATATTTATTCAGCTTTTTTATTTAACACAAGAACAATAATAATGTGCTTGCTTTCATAGCCTATTGTTGGATTACACCGCCTTGTCTGCCAACGGGCTACTAACACCTATTATGTGCCGCTGTATAAAACACTATAACAGGAAGAAGCAGAAAAAACTCTTTCCACTTATTTCTCTGTATTCAACCATAGAATACCGTGACAACATATGTTTTGTTTCCCTCTGGGGACCTTCTTGGTTTTAAAAGAACCACATGTCTTATTACAAACAACGCTACACTATCACCATTTCTTCTTCTTCTTCTTCTTCTTCTTCTTCTTCTTCTTTTTCTTGTTCAATTTCTTCTTCTTCTTCTTCTTCTTCTTCTTCTTCTTCTTCTTCTTCTTTTTCTTGTTCAATTTCTTCTTCTTCTTCTTCTTCTTCTTCTTTTTCTTGTTCAATTTCTTCTTCTTCTTCTTCTTTTTCTTGTTCAATTTCTTCTTCTTCTTCTTCTTCTTCTTCTTCTTCTTCTTCTTCTTCTATGTGCTGTGTCCTTTCAGGACGTGACGATCATGGCTCTCCACAACTCTCTGTTTTTCTGTATCTCCGAATACCTTTTCTGCCAAAGATTTACACAAGCTAGTTAGGTAGGTTATGCGCTAATTTACACCACATTTTGTTTTCAATATGTCCTGTCAGTGTCAAATTTTCCAAGTCCTCATTATGGGCCCTAGAAATTTCAACTGCCTCTTTCAGATGCTACCTATAAATGACCTTTTTGTCTCTTTTTCTCTTGTTGCTATCGTGTTAGGTCCAAGATATTCTCAGAATCCTCCTGTAAAACCATTTTTCTGTTGCCTCAAGTCTCTTCACGATAATAACCCCAAAACAACTTGTCGCATAAATATATATCTCCCTACATCACAATAAAATATACCTCTTCAACATCCGAGTCGTCGCCGGTGCGAACCGAAACGAACTGGTACATAAACACCATTAAAATCTTGCTCCGTTTTATTAACTTTGATCTAATTGTGTATCGATTATTATTTTGAGATAATTAATTAATTAATGTATTAACATGATAAGCCATTTTCATTCATGTGTTTTGTATGTGAAGTTAATAACATTTATTTTGAGATTGTTAAACTATTCATCTAAATCTTATACCATCTTTTTTGTATTTTGATTTTAAATGCAAAGTAACAATCATATAGTTCCTTTAAAACAGTTTCTTTAATGTATTTTATCTTAAATACAAAATAAAAATTATACAGTTCATTTTAATTAGTGTTTTCAATTTAAATATTAGAATATTTACTTTCTCACTTTACCTTCCATATATTTTAATTTTAGACACATAATAATAATGCTTAATTCATTTCCACCAACATCTCCCTTGTCTATTGGTATTAAATACAAATTATCTAATTTTTAAATGTTTTTTTCATTTTAAATATTGAAATATTTTCTTTCTAACTGTACCATCATTGTATCTTTTAATAATTTCTCCCAAAGCAAGGTAATAGAGTCACTAAGACGGAGGAGGTTACAGAATGTGAAAGAATATAAGAGAAGGAGAAAAATTATTAACGAGAAAAAACAATAAAAGAAGAGGAATCAAGCAGACAGAAGATAACGATTGACATTACATAATACATTTTTGAAAGCCAGAAGCCAGAAGAGTTCCAAGAATGAGAAGTGTGAGAAAAGAAACAACAAAGAACTTACCGTTACATCACGCCAGTTCAACTATAAAATGATGAGACCTTGATGCCAAACTAGTACTGGGCTTAAATTCATAAAGTTTAGGTACCATAGAGGAAAGTTCATCAGAACAATTACAATGAAAGTAGTTATAGAAATATCACAAGCAGGCAATTTTACGCTGGTGGTAAAGTGACTGAAGCCGAGCTGCCAGATCAGGACCAATAATATTACTGATTCTTCTTCGGCTTTTATCAAAAAGCTCCAGGTAAATAGCAGGAGCACCGGACGATATATGGTGGACGAATGGTGGACTCATAGATATGCAAGGTAGATTCTGTAGTGAAAAATTGTCTAGCACTAGATATTGAATCAACTTAGCAGATTTCCTAGCAATGGATTCAATATAGCCTTTTCACTTCAGTCGAGAACGTTAGCACGAGATGGCGCAACGAGTCACTCACCTGGAGGCTAGCATCAGCCATGCTCATGGAAGTCAGAAAGTGGCCTCTCAGATAATTAACAGAGAGCAGTTTAGTTTTGGAAGCGTTAAAATTAACCTTTGTCCCGGTGAATAACAGACTGAAGGTTGCTTTTGACATTAGCTAGAAATTTATCAAACTGATCAGAGTTACTACTGAGACAAGAATAAATGGTTGTCTCATCAGCCGTCGATACTAAGTTGAGAGCTGTTACCATCGGGAGAGTCATTAATTGAAATTAAAAACAATGGAGAACCGAAAAATCTATTTTGTTGTTTTAATTTACATACAAATTGACGATTAAGTACTTCCTTTAAAAGTTTTGTCTTGATTTAATTTTATTTTAAACTCCATCTTGCCTGTGTTTGGATTTTATAAACAAAATAATTGTATTCTTCATTAGATGCTGTACCTTTTTTATTTTAACTTTAAGCTGAATATAAAAATGACGTCCTTTCAAACTGTATGTTTTTTATTTTATTTTCTTTGTTTTAAATATAAAATAAAAATTTAAGTTCTTCTTTTCAAACTTTATCTGCTTTGTCTTTTGCCTTAAATAAAAAGTAACAATTTTATGCTTTCTTTAAAATTCTTTTTTATTATTTAAAAATATTTATGAAATTCCTTTGAAATTGCATCTTCTTTCGTTTTGATTGGTTTTGATTTTAAACAGAAACTAACAATTATGTATTTTCTTTCAAATTGTATTTTTCTGTTTAGATTGTTAACACTAAATAACAATGTTTAATTCCTTTAAATTGTATTTTATACGTGGATTTTATATAGAAAAACGATAATGTATTTTCTTCCAAAGTGTAACTTTCTTGTTTTAACTTTAAACATAAAATAACGATTATGTACTTCCTTTCGAACTAAGCATAAAATAAGAATTTTGTACTTCCTTACGAATTGTTTTTACCTTTTATTTTGTTTTACAAAATAAGAATTTTGTACTTCCTTTCGAACTCACTTTCTTGTTTTAACTTTTAAAATTTCGCCCATCTTCAATCAATTTGATGTGTTATCATTCTCTACTGTTAAAGCTTGAAGACTTTGCCCATAAATTCTCCTTAAACTCGACTCTTGACTCAGCTGGAGTCTCTCTGCCTAACTTCCCACTTAGAAGTGATTCTCTATTGAATGACATGCATATAACCCCTTCCATGGTTTCTACTATAATCTCTAACCTAAATCCCCACAAAGCATGTGAACCCGATGCTATCCCTGTAATAGTCATTAAGAAGCGTGCTCTCGAACTATCTCCTGTTCTCTCTAAGCTGTATAATAAATGCCTCGCCGCCTCCTCCTTTCCTGCCTGCTAGAAGCCATCATCTGTTGTTCCAGGTTTTAAGAACTCTAGTGAACCGTCCGACCTTTCCCACTATCGGTCTCTTAGCCTTCTACCTCGTTTTGGGAAACTTTTAGGGTCCATAATCAATGCCAAATTGATTCATCATCTCTCATCGCAGGACTTTTTTCTGACAAGCAATATGGATTTCGTTTCTCCAATTCAACTGCTGATGTACTGATCATAAGTGAGGAAAGAGTCTATCAAGCTCTAGATAAAAAATGGTAAAGCCTGGGCTGTAGCTTTGGACATCTCGAAAACCTTTGACAGGGTTTGGCATTCGGGTCTTCTCCACAAGCTGGAGAGTTACGGTGTCTCCGGGAACATTTTTGAATTGATCCAGTCATTCCTATCAAATAGTGAAATGATGGTTATCCTTAACGGCCACTTATCTAGATCCTTTCATACTAACTGTTCACACCTTCACAACCACAATAGACTGATCCTATTATTATAAATAGAACAGTAGTTCTAGAGACTGCGAGTAGTGTAGCAGTGTACGCAGTCTCTGACTGTGCGCTGCTCCTGTCGAACTCTCTGCTTTGGCAGAGAGGAACCCGGACGAGGCTTTGCCGCAGGGCAAAGTGTCGTCCGGGGAGGTAGACAGTCCCTGAACCCGTTTATACGGGTTCTAAATGGGCATATTTTTGGCCGAGCCTACGGGCTCGGTAAGCCCACATTAAACCGGCCTTGTGCCACATTCGACCCACGTGGGAGGGTTGTTAAATACCGTAGTGTAGCAGTGTACGCAGTCTCTGACTGTGTGCTGCTCCTGTCGAACTCTCTGCTTTGGCAGAGAGGAACCCGGACGAGGCTTTGCCGCAGGGCAAAGTGTCGTCCGGGGAGGTAGGCAGTCCCTGAACCCGTTTATACGGGTTGTAAATGGGCATATTTTTGGCCGAGCCTACGGGCTCGGGGAGCCCACATTAAACCGGCCTTGTGCCACATTCGACCCACGTGGGAGGGTTGTTAAATACCGTAGTGTAGCAGTGTAGTGCAGTGCAGAGTGAGACTTCTGTAGTGATCAGTTACACTTCCGTTTCTCGACCGGAAGATACCGTTGGACTTTATTACTATTACTTATTGTTACTACTAACCTACGTTCGTTCTACTACTAATCTCGCTGATGTAAATACCTCTCTGAATATACCAGTATTTTTCCCTACGACTGTGTTTGTTCGTTATTACCATATACTCACGTGGAAACACTCAACATCTCAACACTAACACAGGTGTCCCCCGGGGCTCCATCCTTGGTCCCACTTTATTTTTAATTTTCATTAATGATCTTCTTGATGACATTAGCTCTCAACTTGGTATCTACACTGACGACACAACCATTTACTCCTGATCTGCTTTTCTATACTAATATATATATATATATATATATATATATATATATATAAAACCTATTAGCAGAAACTTTTGCCACCTTAATTTTAAGAATAAATGCCCACTTACATATAAAATAGCAGTAATAAAAAATTTCCTAAAGAGAGCACACGAGAATTCATTCTCTCGTCTACTTTTCCTTGAAGAACTCAACAATGCAAAACAGACACTAGTTAACAATGGTTTTTCTAACAAAATCATCGACCACCAAATTAGACTGTTTCTTTCCAAAGTAAATAATAACGATACTGAACACACAGACAAAAACAATAATATTAACATCGTTTACAAAAGTCAAATACACGACAACTATAAACAAGATGAATCTTCACTTAGAAATATCATAAAAAATACATTACTCCAGTTGACCCGAACAAAAACAATTTAATTATCTATTACAAAAAATTTAAAACTGCTAAACTTATCTTTAAAAATAACAACACACCTACAAAATCAAAACTACAAAGAACGAACATACGAATTCAAATGCCCTTAAGGAACTTACTCATGGATAATTACATCGGTTACACTACATGCTTATCCAGACGACTTACGTTACACCTAACCGATCACAGCTCCATTAGAACTCATTTAAACATACACAAAAACCTACCAGACTCCATCCGAAACATACTAGTAGAAAATACAAGCATAATAGCCTCATCCACATGTAAAAATGATTAAAAATAATGGAAGACCTAATAATAAAAAAGAAAACGCCAACGCTTAATAACATTAACGACGAACACGGCCACAACGTGTTGATTGTGTTTGCAAAATAAAACATCTCTATAACTCTAGATATATTCACAAAACCCATACATTCAGTTAAAAAGTAAAAATAAAATCATCCTTGATAATGGCAAAAAGTATAGCCGAATGTGCTCGGAATTACAGAACATTTGGACAGTTTCTTCACACTCTGTGTCCAGAAAAGAAAACACTTGCAAGAGCGCAAGAAAAATTAAATAAAAAGCTTAATCGCAGTACCTTATGAGTCGTCTTTAACGAAACATGTATAAAAGAGGGATTGCTGCCTAAATACAGAATATACGCACACACTCACACATACACATATATGTGTGTGTGTGTGTCTGTGTGTTTACGTGTACGTACGTTACGTATGGGCGTGTGGCCAAGTGATTTGAACTTTCGCTTTCTGACTATCAAAAATGGGTTCGACTCTTGCCGTGGTCGATTTGACAGGCAGAGGAATTCTTAATGTTATCGTGTGCGGTGCATTTGACGTTAATAAAGCGTTATTTTTGTCGATATCCGTGATTGAAATAGACATCCACTTTTTAAGTAAAGAAAAAATGTGTATCACGTCTATCGGCCTGTGTACTTAAGAAAGAAAATATGCTTCCCTATATTGTCTTTATTACGTTTTTCTAAATAAAATAAATTTTGGAGTAACACACACGCACGCACACACACACACACACACACACACACACACACACACACACATATATATATATATATATATATATATATATATATATATATATATATTAAAATGCAAAGAGAAACCGCAAACGTTTTTGGTTATAATGTGGATTTTTAAAAATATATATATTATACATTATTTGCCATATCTTTTGCTACGCGTGTTTCCGTTTTTGCGATCTTCATCAGACAAAGAGAGGATATTTCCACATATTATTAAAAGGAATTAATTTTCCCTATGTTTTTCGATGTTTAATTATCGTCTTTTTCGTGTAGTGTAACCCAAATGTTTTTCTTGGACTGGTTCTTCTTCTGCTTAAGAAGTAATAAAACAATTAAGATTAATCAGTAAAATGGCAAAGGAAGGATGTCTTTGGTCTTATCTTTTTATGACCCTTCTATCTTCTTAGATCTATTTCCATTTTTGTGTATTTTGTGTGCGCGTGTTTTTTGGCTAGTATGTGTATGCATATTCCTTCTCCATACATACATAATGTCTTATTATAAGGAATTAGTATACATTGCATGTTTCAAGCCCGGAGAGATTTTATCTCAACATTGCACGCAATGACCAATTAGGAATAAGAAAATACAACAGGACGTTTTTAAATAATGACAAACATTTGCTCAAAATCTACTAAAAGAACTAAAAAGTTCAAAATAATAGCCATCTGTTCGAATATTTGTTTGGGGAACTGGAACTTTTGTTAGAAGCTTAAAAAATGATTGTCTCTTTATTAAATCTTTTAGATGAAAAATTCAAAAGGCTTGAAAAGATCTTGATAAGACGATATGCGTGTATGAGAATGTGAGTGTGTGTGTGTGTGTGTATGTGTGTGTGTGTGTGTGTGTGTGTGTGTGTGTGTGTGTGTGTGTGTGTGTGAGAGAGAGAGAGAGAGAGAGTTTGGATCCAAAATACAAAATAAGACACTACCAATGGCTTGCAAGATTAGCTTACTAATCATTATACTATAAAAGAAGTCAGACATTTATATAAAGTTAGTATCAGACTGGCACGGAGTTATGGAAGTGATGCACCTAGTGAGGATCAAACTAACTTTCATGTAATGGCAATAAAAACAAACAAATTATCAGTAATTCCTCTACGGATAAGTTCTGACATTTATATATATTTACTATTAGCCTGGCACGGAATCATGCGAATGAAGCACCCAGTGAGGATCAAACTCACTAGCGTTCTTTATCATGTAATGGCAATAAAAACAAACAAGTTTCAACCAATTAGCTATTGCTCCACGGCTAACGTCGAACATTTATATGTATTTACAATTAGATTGGTACGGAGTCATGAAATGAGGCACTTAGTGAGGATCAAACTATCTACAATTCTCTATCATGTAATGGCAATAATAAAATAGTATTAGGCTTTGAGGCATGGCATGACCAATGAAATAATGCATTTTAAAACTGTTCCTCTTTTAATAAAAATCTACTATGATTCTATGAGCTTTTCCTAACAAATCTGAGATGAATATATTCTATCCTTTGGAAGTTAGTTAAGATATTTTCTTGGAAAAGGGTCATAGAATTGAATGGTTCGTCTGTGAATACAGGTTCACAGAAAGAGGAAATACTGACCAGGTAAACTACAGAGGGAATCATTTGAGACAGAAAAAGGTGGTTGGGCAATTAAAATAGATAGTATATAAATTGATTACCGTTTTCTTCTTGTCGGCAAATATCCTGTGTGTTCTCCGGTGGGCAGACAAAGGAGCCATTCCTGTAACAATTGCAGTTGTATCGGTAACATCCATTGACGAACGAGAACGGCCGTCCCAGTTGATAAACTTTTCCTTTCACACTACACCCTTCAACGTTTGTCTCTACGGTCAGAACTGCTTGGCTGGAGACTGAAAAAGTAAAACAGAATTTTCGAATTGAATCGTCGATAAGAGAGAATACAAATAAAAACATTGAATTTAAATAAGATAGAACTAATAATTTCTTTTCTTAGATTCTCTCTCTGCGTAGTCTATGTTAACACAAGTGTGATTTATTAAACAAATACGTCAAAACCCTTTCTAATGTTAAATATCAACGAATACAAGGCTCTGGGACCTCTCAATGTAGAGAAGTGAAAGAAGTAAAAGTAAAGATTATGAGGATAAGATGAATAGATAACTATTAAATATTAATAAAAATCCACCTGAGTCGAATTTTTTCCTTACACTTGGAATATGGAGGAAATGTGGATGATTTGACTCCGTAGAAGTAGCTTGGCGTGCCTTAAAGAATGAATAAAAACGTAGCACTAGAGAATGGAGTGCATGTATTTCTATAAATATTTTCATAGTAATCGTTCTTAGTTCTCCTCTTCGGTACCTAGGCTTTATGAATTGAAGTGCAGTACTAGATTGGCGGTAGGGTCTCGTCATTTTACAGTTGAGAATGGCTAGTAAGTTCTATGCTAACATTTTCTTCTCTCACACTTCTAACTAGTGGAGCTCTCTTCCAGCTTCTTGCTTTAGAGTCAGTTTTGATCTTCAAAAATGTAAATGCAATGTCAATCGCTATCTTCTGTCTTCTTAATTCCTGTACTTTTATTGTTATCTCCCCTTCATAATGTTTTCTTTTTCTCATATTCTCTCGCACTCATTAAAACCTCTTGCGTCTTAGTGGCTTTATTGCTTTGTTTGGTGTGAAATGATTAAAAATGTAAACATTTACCATGGAATTAAAGACAGCGTAGTACTAGATTGTCGGCAAAGTCTCAACAATTCACAGTTGAATTGGTAAGATGGAACCGTAAGTAAATGTTTCTATTTAATATAGGCGCAGCTGATTCTAAAATTCCTACTATTCAAAAAGTATGAATATTTAATTTGGCTTTAATCGAGTAAAAACTTTTCTAAAACCATATCATAGTGCAAGAAAGGAAATTAGAATACAAACAGGCAATATAATTTTTTTAATCATTTTACTCGAGCAAGGCAATAAAGCCACTAAGGCACAAGAAGGTTACTGAGTGTGATAGTATAAAGGGTAAAAGAAGAAACATTATTAAGAAGAGAGAACAATAAAAGAACAAGAATTAAGAAGACAGAAGATAACGATTGAAATTGCATTTACATTTTTGAAGATCAAAGTTTCTTTGAGAAGAAAGAAGCCAGAAGAGATTTCCACAAGCAAGAAGTGCGAGAGACGAAACTGCTAACATTGAACTTATGATTAAATCTAACCATTTCAACTGTAATATAATGAGACCATACTACAAATCTAGTACTGCGCTTAAATTCATAAAATTTCGATGCTATAGAAGAAAGTTCACCAGAACAATTCATAGAAAAAGCACAGGGAAAATTATATTATGGCGGTGGTAAAGTGAATGAAGCCGGGATGCCAGGTCAGAACCAATAATATTGCAGATTCTTCTTTGGTTTTATCAAGAATCTCTAAATATATAACAGCAGCACCAGACCAGATGTGACATCAATATTCAAAGCCTGGTCGAATAGTAGACTTATGTAAGATAGATTCTGGCGTGAAAAATTATCTAGCAACACAGTGAGCCACCTTTCTTAGCAGCTAACCTAACTATGGATTCAATATAATCATTACACTTCATGTCAGCAGAAACTGTCAATCCGAGGAGTCGCGATGAGTCACTCTCGTGGAGGTTAGCATCAGCCATGCTGATAGAAGATGAAAATGGTTCTCCCAGGAGATTAAAAGCGAGCAGTTTCTGACTGGGCTGGAAAGATGATGGGTAATATGCAAATGATTAGAATTTGATCTTATAACCTAATATGCATTTAAATCCAAAAACCATTTTAATAGGAAAAAAATCTCTGGGCGTTTGTGACTGAAACTGACCACACCTAATTCGGCCCAGAAGATCACAATCAACAATCACAATCAACATAGAGAAGAAAATATTTCACATTTTGGAAGCTGTTGTCTCAGAAGAACTAAAAGGAAGTGAAAAACTAGACAACTAATTTGTAAGAGAAAAAAATATTATGTACTATGAAGTTGGGAGTAGTGTCGATTATTGATGGAGTACTTGGAACAGCTCCAGAGAGCCGGGAAACATGTTTAGGAGAATTGGAAACCCAAGGAAAAAATAAAGTCTATCCAGAAAACGTTGATTCCAAGTACTGGAGTATTGAAGAGACTTGCTGTCACATTATCTCCAGTGATAGTCACCAGACATTTGGCATGAACATGCCAATGCATGAAATAAATCAAAGGCAACAAATATTACTACACCAAGGGAAACAACTGTGTTTCAAATGCAGACAGTGGGATGAGAGAGAGAGAGAGAGAGAGAGAGAAGACCATCAATCATATAATAAGCGAATATATCAAGTTGTCCGAGAGAAAATATGAAGGACTGTGTGGAGATTTTCTGGCATTTGAGTTTCAAATAGCTCACTCAATCCGGGCCAGAATACCGGATCTAGTTATCAACAATAAAGAGAAAAGAATCTGTCAGATATTTATGTCCGAGCAGACTGCAGGGTAAAACAAAATCAAAGCAAAGATTTAAAACATAAAGCGTGCTCTGTTTAATCTTCCGTCTTTTTAATTCTTCTTCTTTTATTGTTCTCTGTCCTTAATCATTTTTCTCCGATTCTCTCACGCTCACTAATCCTCTTACGTCTTAGTGGCTTTATTGCCTTGCTTGGGGTGAGATGATTTAAAAAGATATGAACATTTACCTTGGAAATAAAAACAGGTTAACGATAGGCTTCGTCAAACGAATGCAGATTTAATACTTAATTGCAAATATACGCGCAAAGAAAAGTGTATTGAATATGACCCACCCAGTTTAAAGACTATGTCAACTTTGCTAAGCAAAGCCAGAATCGTAAAATGCCAATTATAACTGCCAAAGGCTATAATAGAAGAGAGAAGTAGGAAACCCCAAAAGAAAATGTCATTGGAATAAATGGAAATAAAAGTAGCTGCACAGTTCAAGAGACAAATTGAATTAATTTAAGATGAAATAACATTGACATGGTTGTAATGGGGACACCTGAAGAGAGATACTGAATTATTATTAGAGGTGGCTCAGAGAAACTCTATAAGAACCAATTATTTGAAAGAAACGATAGACAAAACACAGGAAAACAGCAATTGCTGTTTGTGTGAAGAGACAAGACCATCAGTCATATCATAAATGAATATAGCAAATTGATCAAGAATTCTAAAATATGCATGAGTGGGTGGGAATGGAAATCCACTACGAACTTCACAAACGACTACGCGTGAACAATTCAAAACAATGGAATATACTCAAACTTAAATCTGTTTTAGAGAATAAAAAATAAACTTCTCCGGGATTTTTGAGTTTCAAACAAACGCCAGAGGATCAGATCTAAACATCGTCAAGAAAGGAAAAAAATATCAGATGTTGAAAATTCTTGTTCCAACAGATCACAAAGTGGAAATGGAAGAATGTGAAATGCTTGAAAATATCTGAGCCAAGAGAACGGAAGATGATGTGTAAGATAAAGAAGCTTATCGTTATTGGTGCGTCTGTAAGAATCCCTTAAATCCAAAAACGGCTGAAAATATTGGAAATCCAAAGAATAATCAAGATGACAGCATTACTAAAATCAGTTAGCATCCTGGAAAAAATGCTGGAGTATTGAGTAGGCTTGTTGTCACTTGATCTCAAGTTAGTGTTGGTGTAAAATATCAATAATGAGAAAAAAATGCTTCGAATAAGGGGTTCTAATGCGTCGAATAACACTGTTCCATCAGGATATAAAATAAATCGAGAAACTAGATAAATATTTCCACCTTGACTGAGGGCTGAAGAAAATGTGGAACGTAAAGGCGACTATCGTACCAATTGTTATCAGAGCACTGGGAAGAGTTCCGAAGTACTTAGGCAAAAGTATTAAGAACCAGTAGTGGACATCCAGAACATTCAGGTGACAGCGATACTAAAATCAGCTAGGAGTATGCATGAGTAGTGAGTAGACTTGTTGTCACTTGATCTCTAATGAAAATCACTAGTTATAACTGAATTGAAAACGAGAGCGAAAAAAAATAATATTAGTTATAAAAAAATAACCCATATGAAGATATAAAAAAAAATGGGACGAGAGTATAAATCGTGATTGTTTCTCATAGCAGTTTCAAGAAAAAGATCCGAGGTCATGCAAATTTAGACGTTGAAGCACATTTGAAACGTAAATTAATTAATCGTAAATTAAGCTGTTGGATATTTAAGTAGGAAAACGTCCAGATCAATTTAAATATTTCTGGTTATTATTACGAAAGAGAGAAAAAGAAGAGGACTATTCTCAAACAGGATTTTAAGACGGCTAATCTGAGTTTCAAAAGCATAATTTGTTCACATATGATAGAGAATAAAAAGTAATATATATATATATATATATATATATATATATATATATATATATATATATATGAGAGAGACGCAGGTTAGATTCATGCTGAAAAGGGAAATACCAGTGTCCACTAAAAATAATATTACAATCTAAGTACTTCGGAACTCTTCCCAGTGGTCCAATAACAATTGGTACGATAGTCGCCTTTACGTTCCACATTTTCTTCAGCCCTCTGTCAATATTTATCTAGTTTCTCGATTTATTTATATAAACGTGTGTGTTTAAATTTCAGATATAACTAACACTATATCTGTAAAAGGATAATATGAATAAATAAGTTTTCCTCTCGCCTTTACAAATATATATATATATATATATATATATATATATATATATATATATATATATATATATATATCAGACGAGAGGATAACTTATTTACACTCTTGTTACGCGATCGAGCAGCCGAAGGAAAAAGGGTAATTTTAAAATCAGTGGTTACTTCTGCTATTAACGCATCGCACTTCAATCACGAATTGAGCCCTCTTGGCTACTGACGTTGGTATACATCTCGTATATAATACGTTAGGATATACCTTAGGGGTATGATCTCTGACCGATGCGAAATTGGTTGAGTTTCGATCCCGGATTCAAGCAAAAGTTAGTCTAGCCACACTGATTTTTAGAATCAACTTTTATTCCTGAAATAATATATCGAAACAGTGTTTCGTCAAAATACGAACTCTGTACATTTCTGCTATCAAGGTACAATATTTATGCTTTTACGAAAAAACTCTAAAGTTTTGGATTCGAAGAAATCTCTGAATACAGTTTCTCCATCTTCTTTGCAACGGAATGCCTTTCGGCTTAAAATATTGCTAAGATGGTTGAAAAAGTATTAGCCAGTAGACGAGAAATCAGAGAAATATTGTGCATGTGTCAAAATCTCGTCTCCCAAGTTGATGGGCTCCTACAGTGTCATATTAGAAACATGTGGCCAAGTGTTGTCATTAAATAATATCATGAAGCAGAATTAGTCTTCATCGTTTGCATTTTGCATTCTGCTTTGATCTTGTACTTTGATCTTACGTTGCAACTATAAACTCGTCTGCTTCAGATTTCAGGCCAGATGCAGAAAGTGAATGGTGTGTCGTAGTTCTATCGACGTCATTGTTATTTATCCTTTGGGAATATTTTTTATGAAGTGGTTCAGTTATCCATTCAGTTTCGATTTTTTCCAGTTTTTTCTTTTATTTTTGCTTTTATTTCAATGTTTTATCTCCTGTCCAATTACGTTCTAGACATTAATATCGCTGAAAGCTATTTGGGACACATATTTTGCAGCTTTCTTGAAAACAGTACCAAGAGATTTGGTCCTTTCGTCACAGATGGCTTTCCAAACGTTCCAATTGCTTTCAGACACTTATTTAGACATTTTCAACTAAATCTTAAGCAGAAAAACACAAACACAAATTAACAGCACTTAAAAACAACTCCCTTTCAAAATGGCTAAAGTGGCCGAAATCACTTGGAACCATCGACAATACGGACAATTTTAGCACTCCCTTGCTCCGACCAAACAGAAAAAATGTAAGAATGCTGGAAAAACTAAATAAAAAGTCATCAGTTTTTCTTTGTCATATTCAACAAAATATATCATTAAATGCAACTTTTTACAGTTTATACATTCCCTTAGACACTAAAATAGGAAAATTGAAAGAACATAAAAAACTTAATAAAAAAGCTTTTCCTTCTTTGTTACATTCAATGAAACATGTATAAAAGAAAGGTTGCTGCCCAAATATAATATATGTGTGTGTGTGTCTCTGCATGTGTTTGTGTGTCTGCATGTGTCTATGTGTAAATATATATCTATGTGTGTTTGCGTGTATGTATAAAACATTATATACCCACCCACTTATATATATTTGTTTACTTGCTTTTGCCAATTACCGCAATATGTGTGTGCGTGTGTGCGTATGTGTGCGTGTGTATGTGTGCGTGTGTGTGTGTGTGTGTGTACGAGCGTCGTGCGTGTGGAAATATCCGAATAAAGGGAGCTAAAGTGAAAGATTATATTATGCGCACTTTCAGCAAGAAGAAGAATCTCAGAAAAAATATGAAGGAATCAAATGAGAAATGTCTTACTTGTTATTTGGACAGCAGTTAATATGACCAGCAGGGATGCCTTCAACGTTGCATGTTTCTGTAAAGCAAAAAAGAGAAAAACAAACAAATTAAATATAGTTGATTAAATCGCAATCGTAATGTCATTTAAGTGCAACGAGCAATAAAAATGGCGTATTCACTGCTTTTTACATGAAACCACAATTTAAAGGCTACACAAAAATGGCGGATTTCTTAAAATTTAGCTTCATTTATTATAGTTGTTGTGCACGGAAACCAGGGCCGGAAAGAAATAGTGAAAAGAACGGTGAAAGACAGTATATATATATATATATATATATATATATATATATATATATATATATATATATATATATATATATATATATATATATATATATATGTGTGTGTGTATGTATGTATAAAACAAAAATAAAATTAAATAAAAACAAGCAAAATAATTTGACACAAATAAACAAATAAACAAATAAACGACTTCCGGTAAAATATCTGCCAAAATAAACTACCCACAATGCACCACTGACCCGTATATATAAATAGCCGAGAAAAATAACAGCACTCGTGGCCTGACGATTGCGTCTAGCATGAAACAGACCGTCGCCTCTAAGTGTTGACTTCTATGTTCACTTTTATATATATATATATATATATATATATATATATATATATATATATATATATATATATACTTTCATATATATATATATTGAGTTATGTAGGCGAGACAGGGAGGTCATTGAAATCTCGCACTTCCGAACATAAACGAGATATTCGCCTCGGTAATCTAAGTAGTGCTTTCGTTGTACACATAGCTAAATCTGATCACAATTTTGATTTTGACTCTGTGAAGATTTTAAAATATATCCACAATAAAAACCTTAGGCAGATTTACGAGGCTGGCATGATAGCCACCTCACACACAATAAACACCCGACAAGGTTTCTTTAATATATCAAGTTTTCTAGCAAGATTAATGCTTGACAAACGTACCGATAAGCTATAGTTTTAAATAGGTCCCCCCAGTTTCCACTTAGGATAAAATCTCTTCCCTGGGAGCAGGTTTTCGTAGCGACGCCAACGTGACGCCAGCGTATCTGACTCCAAGAAAGAATACTCTGACTTTAGAATTTCAGTTTTTCTGTTTCTGACCAGTCCTGTATATATCGTCTCTTCATCTAACTTAAATCTAATATAAATATGTCTCCATTAACCATGTCCTGAAGAAGGTCTATTTGACCGAAACGTCTGACGTCGACAGAGTAACAAAAACAAAAACAAAATAAAAAAACAGTAAACTCATATATTCGGATTTTGCTTTGTCTTTTCCACATTTTCATCATATATATATATATATATATATATATATATATATATATATTCTTTCACACATATATATATATATATATATATATATATATATATATATATATATATATATATATATATATATATATGATGTATGAGTGTCAAGCAGATCAGTTCCAAGAAACCGACAGCCAAACACCAGCACATATGATTTGATTATAGTGGTGAAGACTTTATACAGAACCAACCACACTTTTTGAAGGTCCGAATACAGAGTCCTTGTACACTACGTTCCACAAGGTCCCCAGACGTCCCTCCGCAGGTTTTGAATTCAGAATTGTCCTTCTCCTAAATCAGTTACCATCCAAGAACTCTAGAATCCAGTCTGTCCTGCTATTTACCCATAACTGGTGGAAGAAGATGATGATTAGTACCTTTCCCAAGGGTATTAGTACGTAAGTGAATGTAATGGATTCGAACTCGGCTCTGTGCCCCCATATATATATATATATATATATATATATATATATATATATATATATAGTCCATCTACCGGGTTTGAATAAGACCTACGTACTTCGCCTTGGCTGAAATAGATCTATACGCATATGAGGTAATTTGTGATTTTGTTGTATAATTTATTATGCCCTGTTATAATAAATACATTGAGCTCTTTTGGTGGATCAATTTTAAAATTTCATATTATTAGGATCCACTTGGATTATATACCAACGGTTTTATTACTTGTACTATATATAAATATATATATATATATATATATATATATATATATATATATATATATATATATATATATATATAAGCAAGTCATCAATTACGTTGAACTTATTTTAATAATGCAGTAACCACCTCAGAGTAAGGAAGGAAATGTCCTTTTTCTTTTGAAATATTCAAATTGTTTTCTTAACGATATTTACTAAATTTAGTTTAGTTTAGTTTGACAAAAGGCCAGTAATGTGGAGTTCCCAATGATAACCAAAATCGTAAAAGTCTGCTATGCCAGCCAGCTAATGATTGTCCCACACTGAGGACCACTTCTTAGTTGACATTAATCTGACACAAGGCCTTATCCGTGGAGCAATTAGTAAGGAAATAACTTGTTTCAATAATAGTATTTGTCATAACTGGCTTGTTGACAATTGCTCCACGGTGAGGCACTGTTTTATTTCGTTTGGATTGCTTTAAATGTAGAACTTGGAATTTCTAACATCAGTCCCTTGCTCTCTTCTGAAAGCCGCCATAACAGGAATCTTTGACAATAAAATTAAAAAAAAAAAAAAACTTTAGCGAAATAAAATTGACACATTTCAATTCTTTAGAGTTTTTTTTTAGCCTGTGTGTGGTGTAGAGAGGAAGTGATTATTTCCCATTAAGCTCGACAGGTCACGTTTGACTAACGGCTTTCGACGGTCCTCTATCTTTACTTATCAACTCAAAATATATGACCAACATCTTCGATAGCGGCTGTCGACTGTGTATCATTCACAAACGGAATATTCTCTGAGACATTTTTGAAAGAGAAAATAAATTTTTCAATCGACGGTCGAAAACGTGTTTATGTAGACACGTTGAAAACATGTTTCTCCATTACTTCCTGAAGTAAAAGATACCCTAAACAGCACGAACTATAATATAAACAAAAGAAATTGGGTCCTTTAAGCCCGGCTTTTATTTTATCTTCCGTAATTCTTGTTTAAAACGCGAGAAGCGTTGTCTGAACTGATTATTTGTTTTGACTGACATTGGTAGACACTTACACACTTAGAATAACGAAAAGAGTCACGGATGCCCTCAAAAGTAGGTACAGATTGAAATAGAATGGATAATTATTTTTAAGCAAAGAAAAAAGGAGAGGTTTATACTAATTGAAAATGAAAGACAAAGAGAATAAGAAAAAAATGAACGAAGAGAAGAAAGGCCAAATTTTGAAAGAGAAAGCCAAAACAAAGAACAAGAAAATCGAAGGAATAAAAAAAATCACAATGTGAAAAAGAAAGACGAAAAGAAAAATCAAGTTTGATGGAAATTAAACAAAATAAGAGAAAGATGAAAAGAACAAGAAAAAGAAAGAAAGGAAGAAAAAAAGAAAAGGAAATACTAAGAAAAAGAAAAGCAAAAGAAAAAACTAAAAAATAGACGAAAGAAAAATTTAATAAAGAAAGAAAAAAGAAAGAAAGAATAAAAAGCATGAAAAGGAAAAATTAAAAAAAAAGAAAAGGGAAAGAACACGAATATCAGCCAAATAAGGACAAGCAAACAAAGAATATGGAACGCAAAACTCAGAAAAAAGAAAAACAAAAAGAACAAGGAAATGGACGAAAGAAAAAAGAAATAAAAAAAGGAAGAATAAAAACATAATAAAAGAAAAGTTAAATCAAAATGTTTAAAAAAAGAAAATTTAAAAGAACAAAATGGGCGCAAAAAGAAAGAAAAGCAAAAAAGAAAAGAAAATGGATGAATGGGAAAAAAATCAAACAAGTTGATATGCCTCAGTCAACCTTTCACCTCTTTTAGAAATAATAAGCATAATCAAGATCTCCATAAGAAATTAACACACAGTTAATGTCAGTTGTTAACGACCAAGTCTTGTTCTACATTTTAAGTTACGTTCGATCCGCATCGGGAGCGCCGTATTTTTGGCCTTGCTCCAAACTTACATTTACTAAATAAAAATATCAACGAATGAAACATTTTTCTTCTGGAATTTCTTGAAAAACATTTGGCGATATTTACTACATTTAACATAGTCTGACAAAAGGCTATAAATGTGGAGCCTTCAATGATAATCGAAATCATTACATTAACAGGAATACATTGCCATACTAGCTTTTACCCACTTTTCTCCAATAGTGATGCATCCTATTTAACTAAGGTCAGGTTAGTCTGACACGAGGCTACATTATTTCGAGTCTATTTACCTGATTCGGTAATTTGGTGAAACTCTCGGTAGCCATTTCCAGTAAAGTGTTTCCTTTTTTGTCATGTGGTTTGGTCTTTCTTTCGTTTTCGTAGGCCGAATAATAATAATAATAATAATAATAATTGTTGTATATTATTAGGCTATTAGATAATGTTAATTTTTAACATTTTTCTCATGCTTCTATTATGTCTAATGGCCTAAAAATATTCAAAATCATTTTCAAGTTTCTTTCATCAGTCTACTATACCTACATTCTGTAAGAAGTATATGTCGACGATCTTTCTTTACTGTATATATATATATATATATATATATATATATATATATATATATATATATATATATATATATATATATATGAGTGAACACTGATGTCAACATCCAGCGGCGACCGTTTGTTTATACAATGTGTGAATGTAACGAACCCGACTGGAATTTGAACTCCGCTCTCCGATTTCTCAGTTCGAACCGTTATCCATTGCACCACACCATACACCCACCTTTACATATATATCCCCACTTATATTCGGAAATCCTAACTCATTTTCCTGACATACGGTTTTGTCTTTCTTTCATTCTAACCTGAAGAACCCAAAAGAAGCAGACGCTCTCGGCGAAACGCGTCGTTTATAGCATTTACACTTTGTCTCGTTATCTTCACATACAGATATACACATAAATGCACACACACATACACACGCACGAACACAAAGATATACTCCTCTATGCAGATGCATGCAAAAATACAGTTTTACGTACATACACAGACGTATGCAAAAACATCGGCGTAATAGTATTACAAAATACGAAGTTTGTGTTTTCATTCCCACAGGGTCAGCGCTTGAAAACTATGACCAATTGTAGATTTTGTATTCATATCGACATTTGTCATTTATCGGGGCTGGAACAGCGGCAGAGACAGTGGTGACATTGGACGTTCAATTATTCTCTGGTTCTGCCTGGATTGGCGGCAAATTCTGTATCGCTTCGCTGACCTTTTTGTATTCAACGATACACAGGCGTTACGTTCCAGTTCCCACGACGCTTGAAATCATGTTAGTGTGTCGTGTTTATCTCCACTGGACTGTTGGACAGAGGAACTTAGTGATGGCAGACCATCGTTTATTCGATGCTGAAGACAACAACTTAATACAAAGGAAATAGGAACAGGTAAGAAAAATAGGTTTTTGAAGGATAGCACAAGGTATGTTAAGGATTCTACTTTTTTCTTGTTTTTCCACAATTTCATCTTTTTTTATGCCTTCAACAAAAGCTTCATCATATAGCCCCCACCCCATTTGGGTTTTTGATACTTGCTCTTCTGTACCTTTGCTCACAGTTTTCCTCTGTATCTCATTCTTTTGATGAGTCATATGTGTGTTTAATTCTCTAAACCTCCTTTCTTCGTTATGTGTTCAGAAAATGTCAGATACTACTTTCTGAATATTAGCAATAGATCCTTTTCGATTCCTTAAAAAAATCCTCATTTGTCACTTGGTCTCTCCTTGATATTTACATCATTCGTCGGCTTATGGGTACATCATGTTGAAATCTCGTTTCCCGTACGACATCGAAGTTAAGCATTGTCGAGCCTGGTCAGTTCGTATATGGGTAACCGCTTGATAATACCAGGTTCTGTATGTTTGGGTATATAGTTGCTGTAATGCATAATAACACGGAACTGTTAATCGGAAAGCCGAACTCCAATTTTCTTATATTCACTTACTCGCAAATGCCCTTAGGAACGGTACAAATCCATGTCTTCTCCCCAAACCTATGGGTTAATTAGTATCACTTGTAACACTAAAACCATCATTATCTCCCAAAAAATTCTTACAACCTTAAAAGTATTATCTGGGTTTAAATATCCAGCAAAGGATTGATAAGCCATAGAAAACGAATTAATTAACCTTCGTCGATAGGACATTTTAGTTGCATCAAGTCTTTCCTTAATTTATGATTGATTGATTGGTTTGTTTTTCACGGCTTGTCAACCCTTTGTGGGTTATTTAAAACCGAAACATATTTCAGATTGTATGAGGTTTCTTATAGTAGCAGCTGTTCCAAAACGCTTCCCCATCTTAGTACTGACCGGGATCAACACTAATTAACTTTGGTCATTTGGTTTTTAATATGACTTGACCGTAGACTCTTATTTCATGACGAAATTGTCCAGCATTCCTCTAATATAGGAGATTACAATATATACATACATAAATATACATATACATACATATACATATATATATATATATATATATATATATATATATATATATATATATATATATATATATGTATGTATGTATGTATGATAAAATATAGTTTTAAGGTATGCACTCGAATCAACTTTAAATAGATTAGATTACATAACGGATTGGTACATACATATCAGCTGTGAATTCTTCGTGTCTTATGTTATTCGATGCCATAATGATTTTTGCTTGTGTAGTAAGAAAGTACAAAGAACACGGCAATCCATGCAGCGGCAGTCTATCTAGCCTTTCAGTAAAAGACAAAACTCATCAATTTTTGACCGGAAACAAATTTTCGTCGTAATTCTCAAACAAGAAAGCGGCAAAGTATAAATTCAGTCTTGTCAGCCATTATATTAATAAAGCTTCTTCTGAAAGACCAGAAATATCATTAGCAATATGAAAGATTGCATAACAGATGACAGACAAAATCCCCAGACTCAGTTTCTGAATAACATCTGTCGCGGACCTGGGCATTTTTAAATGTTTTTGTCTTCAGATTAAATAACCATCTGTACTGCTGCACTTGCACTGCGTAAAGATATAAATGTAAGTAGACACACTAGTTGTTAGACTAAAAGACATGCAAGTCTACCAGATTACAATGGTTGGTCGGCCAAACTGTTGTGTTCTTGTTTTGAATCCTCCTCGGTATCTAACCACCTTCCTCGCCAGAAAAAGCCACGTGCTAGAATCTGATCATGCGTGGTAGTACTAGGTTACATGATACCAGTCACTGAATGAACATCAAAAGACTGAATAAAAAACAATTGAAGACAAGGTATTGCACTGCCAACACTGGGACAGAACGCGGGAAGCTTTCTTACTTTGGGAGTGGAAAAAAAAAACATTAATGACGATGTTCCGATAAAGGTCTTATCACAGGTTTGTCACAATAGCTCGCAAAGAATATTCCAGACAGCTAAAAATGATTTCTTTTATATCATATATCCTACTTTAGGAAGTCTCATATTAAAAATAAAAAACAATAAGTTATCTACTAAAGTTATCTTGACACGATGTGTACTTGGACAATAAAGTGAGTAGTAATACAATTAAGAACTAGACAATATCCCTAGGGATGGGCAGTGAACGGGAAAAGTAGATTAAATAAAGGGTTCAGTTTAGAATTCCCTGTAGTTCGATATAGACCTGAGGAAAGCCAGAGAACACAACGGCCGAAATGCTGTGATAATAACAACAAAGATGAGGAAAATAGTCCGAATATAAATAATGTAAATAAAATTATCTTTGTATAACAAAAGAACCCGAAAATCGCGGCCGAAATCCAATATTTGTAATATTTAGAACGACGTGGGCTCATATATTTTTTAACAATTTTTGCTTCTTCTAATGCTATGATTTTAAAAATCATTGCTAAATGATCCTCTTTCTTTAGAAATTGTTTTGTTTGCGCTAGAATACAAAAATGAACAGATATGTCTATTTTGAGAGTCAGGTAAAATTTGCTTTTAAAGGCACTATTCAACTTTGCTGGATCATCAACGTACTTCGAATATATATATATATATATATATATATATATATATATATATATATATATATATATATATGTTTCGTTAAAGGCGACTGTCAAGGTACTGTTATTAAGCTTTTTATTTAATATTTCTTATGTTTGTACAAGTGTTTTCTTTTCTGGACACAAAAATATAAAAACTGTGGAAAAGTTCTGCATTTCCGAGCACTTTCGGCTATACTTTTAGCCATTATCAAGGATGCTTTTAGTTTTACTTTTAACTGAATGTATGGGTTGTGTTATGTATATATCTAGTTATAGGAATGTTTTATTTTGTGCCCGTGTTCATAGTTAAAGATACTGAGTGTTGGTTTTATCTTTTTTTTTATTATTGGAGCTTATTTTTCGGATGGAAACTGGCAGTTTTTTGTGTGTGTTTAAATGGGTTCTAATGGAGTTGTGATTGGATAGGTGCAACGTAAATCGTCTGGAGAGGCATGTAATAGTGTGACCGATGTAATTATTTATGAGTTTGGTTTGATCATGAACACAGTTCCTGATCAAACCAAGTTCAGAAACAAACTTTGTATTCCTTTGGTAATGATGAAGTTCAATTCTAACAGCTTCTTGGCAAGAACCGCTATTTTGTGGAACAGACATCAGATTGGATGCTTCCTTGATCTCTACAAACTGAAGGTGAGCAGCGTGTGGATCAAGAAGAAGCGGAATTGGGACTTCATTAATGCCATCGAGACTAAAATCATATCCATGGCTGAGGTAGCAGCTGAGTAATGAATGCCCAAGCCGTGAAAACAGCTGTGCAAGACGACTGATAGAATGATGGATAGTGCACATTGTGAGTTCCCCCGTAACTTTCTCGGGCTGAGCAAATCGACTTTAAAGGAATTTAAAATCGAGGGACCAGAAAGTTAATAACAGTACAAAGTGTGTTCTCAAAGGGGATAAGTCAATGCTTGCTGAGAGAATGAGGCACCATATTGCATCTAACAACTTTGGCTCTTGTGATTACTGGTGTCACTGTAATAGTGTATTAAATAAAAGTAAGTTTTCTATTCCTCCTCTCTTCACTCAATTCGAGGTGTTAACAACTTTCACTGATAAAACTGAATCTATCTACTTGGTATCTACACTAATGACACAACCACTTACTCCTGTCTCGATAGTAAGTCTCATCAGTTCGATACGGTGGCTGATCTAAAAAAATGACCTACAGTTTGTTAATTTTAACGCTTCCAAAACTAAACTGTTCTCTATTAATCACCTGAGAGACCTCTTTCTGCTTTCCATCAGCAGGTCTTATGCTAATATCCAGGAAAGTGACTCGTTGCGACTTCTCGGTCTATTGTTCTCGGTGGACTTGAAATGGAAAGACTATATTGCCAGGTCAGCTGCTAAGAAAGTTGATTCACTATGTCGTGCTAGATAATTTTCCTCTATCTATCTTACATATCTATAACTGTACTATTCGTCCATGCTTAGAATATTGCTGCTATATATCTAGAGATCCTTAATAAAATCCAAAAAAGAATCAGCAATATTATTGGTCCTGGTCGGGGATCTCGGTTTCATTCAATTTTCCACCACCATAAAGTTGGCTCCTTGTGCCTTTTTCTATAAATACGTTCATAGCAATGAATCAGGTGAGCTTTTCGCTGTGGTACTTAGACTTTATGAATTTAAACGCAGGTTTCGCCAATTTACAGTTGAGCTCGCTAAATGTAACCGTAAGTTCTATGCTATTAGTTTCTTTTCTCGCATGTGGAAACCCTACCCGGCTCCATGCTTTCCAACCAACTTTAATCTTCAAAAACTTAAATGCAATGTCAATCGTTATCTACTGTCTTCCTGATTACTATTCTCTTGTTCTTGCTCCTTGGTAATGTTTCTGTTTCTAATTCTTCCACACCCAGTGACCCTTGTGGCTTAGTGGCAATACTGCCTTGATTGGGGTGAATTCGATTAGGAAAAAAGTGAATGAAACTGACAGACGTTATGTTATGTATTAAGAAAGAAGAGTTGTTAGCGTCAAGAACAGTTTCAAAATGGCCGAAATAAGATCCTAAGGTGAAAATATCATGAAAACTGCTCTGGAAAATTCAGGCTTTTTTTTACGCAGAATTCGTTGAGGTCTTTCTAAAAATGAGTATCAAGTAAAAAAAATTTAAATAAATGAAAAGAAGAAATAATTTTTTTTTGACACAATGCAGGGTTGATATGTTCTCCAAATCACTGGAAGATTTTGTAATGCTTATCGCACCGTTGGTGTATAAGGAGCGCCTATTATAATATTGGAAAGTTTAGTTTACAAGGAATTGGATATCAATTCAACGCGACGGTTGTATAAAGACTCTTCATAATGTATGTGTTAAGAAAGTAAGAAACAAATGAAAAAACAAAGAATGGAGGAAAGCGTAGATAAGGGTGATAAAAAATAATACACAGTAGAAAAGATAAAAAGAAAGAACGACGGGTTTATTAAAGAAAGAGAGAAATAAAGAAAGAGACCAAAGCGTAAATAACTGTGATAAAGAAAAAATATATATACTAGAAAAGAAAGAAAGAAAGAAAAAAGATGAGAGTATGAAAGAAAGAAAAAAGAAAGAAAAAAGATGAGAGTATGAAAGAAAGAAAGAAAGAAAGAAAGAAAGCGTAGATAAGAGTAATAAAGAAAATATATAATAGAAAGGAAACAAAGACAGAAAGAATGACGAAATTTTCAAAAGAAAGAAGAAAGGAAAGAAAAAAGAAAGAAAGCATATATAACTGTAATAAAGAAAATATATAATAGAAAAGAAAAATAGAAAAAAGAGATTATCAAAGAAAGAAAGAAAGAAAGAAAGAAAGAAAGAAAGAAAGAAAGAAAGAAAAGCGTAGATGAATGTAATAAAGAAAATATATAGTGGAAAAGAAAGAAAGAACGAAAAAAGAGTGACGAAATTATCAATAGAAAGAAAGAAAGACAGAAATAAAAAGAAAGGAAGCGTAGATAACTGTAATAAAGAAAATATATAATAGAAAAGAAAGAAAGATAGAAAAAGAAGAGATTATCAAAGAAAGAAAGAAACAAACAAACAAGGGAAAGCGTAGATAAAAGTAATAAAGAAAATATATAGTAGAAAAGAAAGAAAGAAAGAATGATAAGAGTATCAAAAGAAAGAAAGTGTAGATAATTGTAATAAAGAAAATATATAATAGGAAAGAAAGAAAAATAGAAAATGAAACGGTTAGAGTATAAAAGAAAGAAATAAAGTAAAAAGAAAATATGAATAATAATGACAAAAATGAAACAAGTGAAAAGAAAGATGAACGAGTTTATCAAAGAAAGAAAGAAAGAAAGAAAGACAGAACGAAAGAAAGAGAAAAAAAAGAAAGTCACACTCGTGTGCGTATCATTACTTTTTCTTTTCTTTACATTTACAATGCAAACATTTTTGACCGAGTCATTGTTAAGCCGATTCCACGTACCATGAAGTTTAAAATGAGCCTGGACTGTTTGAGTTTTTCACATTTAATTTGACAAAAAGGGACGAACAGAAGATAAAATCAACAACGTATTTATGCGACCCATTTTGTTCTTTTTATGTCGAATTTGGTATGCTGAGGAAATGAAAGGACTTGGAGAGTAAAGAAAATTCCTGCTAGTCAGTTTTGTCTTTGCGACATATATAAAAAGCTCGAGACGCCCCAGATTGATAGGGCGCATTTTTTTAATAAGATTTTTCGAATATTCAGGCTGGTTGATGAAATAAAATATTGTTGAAATATATGCATCCACAAAAACAACGGTTAACATGATAAAAAAATATGTCGGATTAATTTAATAAATAAGAAAATCCATTATTTCTTTAGAAATTGCTTTGTTTACGTTTCGGATATGAACTTTCGGGAATCTAAACGTAAAAGATGTGATTAAAAGGCAGTACAACCTTGCTTAATCACGACGATCTTCGTGGCCGAGTCGATTAATGCACGTCTGAACTGATGAAGTAAAAGAGAACAAAAACTAAACCTTTTCCATTTTGTCTCATCATTTTCACACACACACACACACACACACACACACACACACACACACACATATATATATATATATATATATATATATATATATATATTACTGGTCTCTTCTGGTTGTTTTCGACGCAGTTCAGTTCTTAGAATCAACAGCCAGACTACCTGCCCATATCATTTGATTCTAGTAGTGAAGACATGTGTAGAATCAACCACACTTTTTGGAAGAGCCTGGTACAGAGAACTGGTGCCCAGTATGCCACATGGTTAAAAAAAATCATCCCTCCGCAGGTTTTGAATTCATAACTGTTCTTCTCCTAGACCGGTTGCCACCCAATAGAATACAGTCTGGCCTGCTATTTACCCATACCTTGTTAGAGAAGAGATGGATTTATACCTTTCACAAGAGTATTAGCACGTAAATGGATATAATGAATTCGACTAGGATTCGGACTCTCCCATTCGTCATATATATGTTTCATTAAAATGACTGACAAGGCAGTTGTATTTTTTATTGTATTTTTTGGTGCATGCTAGCAAGGGATTTTTTGTACTTAGCGAGTTTTGAAATTGCGCAATCGATTATTCGTTCCGAGGGTTTCGGCTTTCGTCTATTAGCCACTTTCAAAGATTTGGACTGCCTTATAGTAAATAGTAAGTGCTATTGCAAACGGCATATATTAGCTACGAATTACTGATGTCAAAATACACACACACACCCACACACACACATGCACACACACATACAGACATATATTATTATTATTATTATTTTAAGAGATTATAATAAAAACATGTTGAAATCGCTACACAAAAGCTACATATTTCAATACTTTGATTGTACTTCTTCAGACGATGGTAAGTATTTGGTGATTAAATAATTTTTACCTCATTTCTGAAAGTTAAAGCGTGGGGGAACATAAGGTTAGAATTAAAAATAGACTTGTGGGTATGTCTTGATTAACCAATTAAATGTCAGACCTATGCTAAATAGAAAAGTAAGCTCAGAGGGTGGAGGTGGATGAATTATTCTTTCATGTCGTGATAAACTGGAACATAGACAAGCTATCGTTGGCGATTGTGGAATATTTGTCAGCGACAAATGTCCTGTGATTGTAGACAAATATGACATGTTCAATATATATATATATATATATATATATATATATATATATGAAAGTGAACATTGAAGTTAACACTTAGAGGCGACAGGTTGTTTCATGCTAGGCGCAATCGTCAGGCCACGAGTGTTGTTCCCTTTTATATTTACACACGCTCTATCTCTTATATTGAGCACTTTATCCCATAAATATAGCACACTTTGTTAAGAGTATATTTCTTCATATATATATATATATATATATATATATATATATATATATATAGTGAGGTGTGGCTTTCCCACGTGGCATCGATTTAATTGTGGTTGGAAGTGCTCAAAAACATTTTGTGCCTCACTGAACTCAGTGATTGCGTTGTCTTATAATATATTACTCCTACGGATCTCGCAGTGCATGAATCATTCCGTGCGCCACAATTGTAGCCTTGTGCCCGTCTAAGCGCAGTAATAACTAAACTGAAGAGAACTTTTATTTAACAAATAGTCCGCGAGTCGTTGAAGTGCCTTACCCTGAAACAGGGTTTCATTCTTCTTCTTTTTTAGCAGATAGAGTGAATAAGCATGTGGAACCAACACACTCGGGTGACTGGCGCCTCGGACATATATATATATATATATATATATATATATATATATATATATATATATATATATATATATATATATATATATATATATGTATGTATGTGTGTGTGTGTGTGTGTGTAGTTACATTTTCCCGATAATCACATGCTGGGAGACCCTTTAACCAAGCCGTTCAAACCAAGCAATGTATAGCAAGAAAAATATACAAATATTTTCTTTCATAGTGTTTTTTTTTACTTCCTTTCTTTATATCGTTCTTAAATGTATTTATCTTTCTTTCTCTCTTTGTACTTTTAATTTTTTTTTTCTTTCGTTCTTTTTTCTTTCCTTTCTACTTTTTTAAACATTTTATTTCCTTTCTGTTTTTATTCATTTTTTCTTTCTTAGTTTTAATAAATTTTAATCGCTTATTTTCTTTCTTTTTTATATATCTTTTTCTTTCTTCCTTTAATATCCTATTCTCTCTCTCTTTCTTTCTCTCTTTCTCTCTCGCTCTCTCTCTGTCGTGCGCGTGCACTCTCTCTCTTCTTTTATTTTATTTTTAGCAGATTCGTGCAAAAGTTCCCAGCGCCCTCTTTCTAAATAAAAAAAAACCATGACTAGAAACTAGAAACTGTTATACACAGTAGAAAAGCCTAAAAAAAACAAAACTGGAAAAACTTACACCTAAATTTCATTCTTTCTTTCTTTGCTTCTTTCTTTCTTCAATATTTATATCTTTTTTCTTTCTTTCTTTCCTTATTTATTCAATATTCTTATCTTTTTTCTTTCTTCACTATTTCTACGTCTTTTCTTTCTTTCTTCAATATTTATATCTTTTTTCTTTCTCTCTTCAATATTCTTATCTTTTTCTTTCTTTTTTTCTTTCTTTCTTCAATAATTCTATCTTTTTCTTTTGTTCTTTCTTTCCAGCCTTTATACTAATTTTGTAACATCTAGCACTTTATAGACACTATTTTATATTTGATAATTGATTTTGCACGTTCTTTTCTTATTTCAGTAAAATAACTTTTCTAATTCTCCGTAGATATGAAGAAAACAATGCTTAGCTTCTAATGTATGAAGTATTTGTGCTCTCTTTTTACTAAAACATTTCTTTGTTCTTCTCTATTCAAAGTCATGTCAGATTTAGCATGATTCCATATTGTAGGACATCTACAAATGACTTAGGTCAGTCTTCATTTTGTCTTATCTTTGTTTCTTGCTCATGCATTTATATTATTTTTCTTTATCACATTTTCTTAAAATCTTCAACATTTACAATTCACTCTCTTTAAACATCCATCTTGATAAAAAAAAACAAAGAAAAAAGAATAACTAAATAAAACTTATTTTGCATTTTTCTGTTCAAATTTCTCGTGAGAGGAAATACTTCTTCATTGCAGACACATGAAAAGCGGTTTTCAATACAAACTAGTCACGCCTCTAAGGCCTATTTTTTTTTCGAAATTGGTTCAAGGACATATATTTCGCTTACATTCTTAGGACAATATTTCTCGATTATAAAAATAAAAACGTCTAATGAATAAGTAGGTTTTAGGAGTCCCTCACATATATTCCTCGCGTCACCTACTCGAGATTTTGTCTTGACTTTTTAGGACGTAGGAGGACATAGCTCTCCACACATTACTTAATTGATATGACTCTGATTTATTTCTCGAGGGAAAATCAAATATCAATAGAGGCAATTTCTAAAGTCCTTACATATATATATATATATATATATATACATATATATATATATATATATATATATATATACATATATATATATATATATATATATGTGTGTGTGTGTGTGTGTGTGTGTGTGTGTGTGTGTGTGTGTGTGTGTGTGTTTTGAACAATAAAAAATATTAAAAAATTAAAATTTTCAGATACCCTGAGTTATATATTAATATTTTTTGTTTTATTATTTCAATTAGGTTCCTTGACTAGTTTCGGCCAGCATGGCCATCATCAGGAGAAAAAAATCCCTGCTTGAAATACAGGAGTGAATGATCGTTTCTGAAGAAAGTGAACTTTATCTGTAGTTTTCATTTCTTTTTTATCGTTAATTTGGGTCAGTCCTTGTGTCGTTCAAACGGCCTCTTTTAAGTTGTTTTTTAAGATTCCTGAATAAGAATTACCTCCTTGGTTATTTTGACACTTTCATTGTTTGCTGAGAATGGGATGTGTAGGTTATCATTTAGTTCTTTAACAGTGTGTGTGATGTGTGTATGTGTATACATTTGTGTGGGTGTTTGCATAAGTGTGAGACCTCACCACCTCTGCAAGCATCTCTGCCTTGTGTGGGTGAGAAATGTGGGTAGGGCTTGATTTATGAGGTTATATATTAATTCTATCTATGTTGTTAAATTTGTGCTTAAGCCTGTCTGGACAAAGTATTTTCATGCGCAAAATCCATTTGCCTTCTTGTTCCTCTAGTATTTTTCTAAGGTTATCTTTATACCAGCTGACGTACCCAATAATGGTACTGCTGATGGTTAATGAGGTAATTTCTTACACTTGAAAAGTAGTCTCACATAAATTCTTTTACGTGTTTCTTCAGGACGTGAGATATCAAGCCTCTTCACAGCCTTCCTCATACATATTTTCCTCTTCGTTGCTTTTGTTTAATGAAATCTCCTTTCAGAACGTATGCTACCAAGACGCTCTGCAATTTGCTACACTTGAATATCTGTAAATTGTCATCATGTTCTTAAGCGTTTTATTTCATTTTCCTTGTGTTCATACAAGTGTTTTCTTTTCTGGACCCAATATGTGTAAAAAATTTCGAAAAGTTATGAATAAATTCTGCTACAAAAATAGTCGAAAGGGCTCGGATATGCAGAACTTTTGGACAGTTTTTTTACGCACTTTGTGTTCAGAAAAGAAAACACTTGTACGAACATAAAAAGCTTAATCTCAGTCGTCAATCGTTTTTAACAAAACTTGTATAAAATAAGGTTTGCTGCCCAAATACACAATATATATATATATATATATATATATATATATATATATATATATGATTCGGATTAATGTGAGTAAAATTTGTCTCTTAGGAGAGTGATGTTAATTTGACCATCTTGACTCAAGAGTTTCGTAGACGGACTTGTGTGTATGTATATATATATATATATATATATATATATATATATATATATATATATATATATATAATCCAAATGTAAAAGAACGAAAAGAATATAAATTCAAACATTCATAACATTAATTTAAAAAAGGGCTCACTACAAGAGTAGAGCAATAGTTATTTATTATAAACTGTTACATTGTAACAACATGCATGTTCCAATGTAACAGTTTATTACACATATATATATATATATATATATATATATATATATATATATATATATATATATATATATATATATATATATATATAAATGGTGGTACTCGCTTGGAAAAACCTTGGATAGTTCGACTTGTAGTAGAACAAATCGGTACCCAAGGAAAAATAACGAATGAAAAAAGAAAGAACCAAGAAGATTAAACTAAGGCGAAAACAATCGTTCAAAGAAAAAAACCTCCAACGCGAGTAAAAGGCAACTACTTCAAGTGCTCAATACACGGTCAAGGCTTTGTGCAGAACCAACCACATGTCAGTTGATTTATCCATCTGCGTAGAATAATGTCAACGCTTGGATTTCATATTATAATGACATAACTTCTTTTATGTACCCTATCTCTTCATGACGTGGGTGATCATATTTCTCCACAGCTTCTTTTCTCTTGTAGCTCTAAGCAACGCTTGGGTCTTTACCTAACTCTTTATACCTGCCCTACCTTAATTCGTATAAATATCAGATAGATATATAGACAGTTTTGACATAGGAATCAACACTGCATGGTGGATGCCAGTTTCACATTTAAGCACAACTCTTCATTCTGAAGATCTGTAACTATGCAATGTTGCTTCCTATGTCTACAGTGTGTATATGTATTTATGCATCTGTCTATGTATGTATATATTGGTCGGAATTCAACATATACCATTTTGAATGTCAGGTTTATTTATCTCTGTATTTGCTTATGCTTTGTTTCACAATTTCCCTCTCCCTCTGACACCCCCCCCACGTTCCATCACGTTCGTGACTTATTACCCAAGAAACATTATCTATTTACTTTCTTACAACTTATAATCAAGCATGCCTTAATTTCGGAAACTGAAAACGCTTAGGCGTGGTCTCCTGCACAAATAATTCGCCAGACTCATTTCCCTTGTGCTGCCTTGAAAACCCTGATACGCCCAAATGATAGACTGGCATCTTTTTGTGTCTACACAAATCATTTACCATTAATAAAGCTGTTCTAAATCATGTACCATTACTGCTCTTTGCACTTGGTTTTATTTACACTGAGAAAACCAGACCCAAATGTCAAATGTTCATTGGAGCACCAGATTCTATTAAACGCGTTCTGGTGCATCGTCGTTTACAGAGCTGCTTATATCCGTATCTTGTTGGACTAACAGTGTTTCGGGCCTTTTGTGGCCGGAAACAAATAATTAACTGCTGGGTATCTGTCTTCAAGACAGCACCTCCTTGTTCCATCAAAATAGTTAGAAACAGCAGCCTGTTTTGACGACTGCAGTATCCGAGGGAATCGGCTATTTTTAGAAGGTCCTCGATAAATTTAGGCTTTGTCATTTGACATATCGGGCGAATATTACATATATCCAACATTAAAAATTATAATTATCATATGCCACATTTAACCATATAATGATCATCTAATTTCGATCTCGATATGTGACATATAAACGTACATAGTAAAAGGGACACTCTATATATGATATATGTAGAAACGATATATGTACGTATGATATAGGTAGAAATTAGGATTTTGTTATATATATGTCGTGAAATATATATGAACTACATACTGGGTACGATAAAATCAAGCAAGTACTGTCTAAACGGCGGCAAAATCAAGCAAGTACTGGCTAAACGGCGGTAAAATCAAGCAGGTACTGGCTAAACGGCGAAGGTTTATTGGAGAAGTCATCTTTATGGTCTTTTATTGTTAGAAATACTTGTTTATAGCATAATATATGGACTCAATCACTTAGACCTATTTTAACTGTGATATATGTTATGTAAAGATTGGTGCTTTTTTGTGAGTTTTAGTGACGTCTTCACTTATTCTTCTCTTGTAAGTCTCCGGATTCTTTGTTTCGTCTCCTTTAACTAAAATGTTTTTTAGTTCTTTTTCTTTTTAATTTTTTTACTTAAGTAGTTAATAATTTTGAGAAATTACTATTAACTTTCGTGAATTTAATATTGTCTATTATACCAAGTATATCCTTTTCAAAATTATCCATTTCTTCAATAGAGGTGGGAAATTTATATATATATATATATATATATATATATATATATATAATGGAGTCTCCCGTCGGTTTCGATATATGAGGATCTGACAGCTTAATTGTTTCAGTTGTGAAATTTTGTGCGATAATCTTAAGTGGTATTTAAGACCCGCTAGTTTATTTACAAAAGAGGCCACATATGGAGCAAGAGTGAGGATTGTCGGATGAGATCGCTGTTAGATTGGCTGACCTTTTAGATCGTACTCTCGTTTCTTGAAGACGATTCAGACAAGCAGATTGAAAACTGCTGAGGCCACTAAAATACGTTGATCTCCAGTCTACCCACTCCAAGTCTAAGCGCTCAAAGGTGTTATGTAACAACACACACACACACACACAGATATATATATATATATATATATATATATATATATATATATATATATATATATATATATGACATATATATATATATATGACATATATATATATATATATATATATGATATATATAAATCATATATATATATATGTGTGTGTGTGTATGTATGTATGTATATATGTATTAAGATATTTCAGTAAGATATTTAAAGAATATTATGCAGTAGAGTCCAACCTCTTCAATCCAGGACCCTCGAGGGCAGGTCACGGCCGGACAACATAAATGCCGGATGACAGAAAATACCCCATGTAAACAGTCATACCAGCTTATTCCACATATATATTGCTGTTATCAAAGGTAGAACAAAAACAGGAAATAAAAGGTTTTTATTTTTTCATGCAATCTCTCTCTCTCTCTCTCTCTCTCTCTCTCTTTATATATATATATATATATATATATATATATTCTATTCTTTGTGCCGCGTCTCTTCAGGATAATGGAGGTCATGGCTCTACACAGCCTTCTATCTTGTGTGCCTCTTAGTAATTGTCTTGTTAATGTCCCCGCCACCCGTTCCGCCATCGATTCACGCAAGCTCATCAGATTAATCGCTCATGCCTTCGCCTATTTCCCTTATTCTCAATATGTTTACAGGCAATTTCAAATGTCTTTTCATGATTTTGAGTATAAAATGTTCTTTCTTTTGCCATTTTCTTTAAGACTTCTTTTTTGCTTCCTCGCTCCGTCCATGGAACTTTCAGTCAAAGGCAATAAAAAAAAGAGCTTAAAGTCAAAAGCTGATATAGACTTACTATCCTAATATGCAGCCATATATAAGACATGAGCATAGCTGTATCACCAAAACACTCCACTATTGTCGGTTGTTGAGAAATGTTGTAAACAACGTGTGGCGCTGTCCTCGTTATCCGCTGAATGAACTAATGGCAGCCGGTTTATTCAAAAACTGCTGGACCATGGGATTAAAAAGGCCGGACTGTATTTCTTTACGCATTTAGTAAAGACTATTTCAAACTATCATCGCTTAATTAAAGCCAAAAATGCAAAATATAATTAAATCTTACATGATTTATAGAAACATTAGGATGTTCGGATTGCATAGGTGTTATCTATTTTTATAACATTTTAACAATTCAGTTTAGCGCATCATATTATAATTTTGCTTTTTCTTTAGTTCCTCGGTTAGTTATTAAATTAGCGCATACGTTACACCCTGCCAATACCTCATAAATAATGGACTATTCCGTTTTCTTCGCTCGGAAAGACGGAAAAGACATATCAGAGACGCTGTGAGAAAATGAAAGAAAGGTAAAAAAAAAGAAGATGGCGGAAGCGAGCAGTACTCTCATGTGTTTAACCTCTGTTTCAGTGAAATGGAAAAAATTGTCAATTTCAAATCTTTTTCATTTGTACCCCTTACTTCTTTAAATAGTGACCTGCATTCATATATATGATTGTTCTTGCAATATTTTCTTAAATTTAAGCGCAAATATCTAACGCTGCAATTGGAAAATTTCCACGGGAATTCTATAGTCAGGCAACTAGGAAGGTTGTTCAATCATTAACTTAAGAATTAATATTCAGCAGTAAATGAAAATAGGAAAATAGGAAAATAGGAAAACTGAAATTTTCACGCTTCTTTCTAGTAGATAATAATTGCTATTACTTTACAACCAGAAATGTTTGCATAAGAGCCAATAGATAACCAGTCATGGCCTACTAAATGGGTTAGATAGTTGCTTTCGGTGGCAGTGGTCGGCGTTCAAATCTGGATAAAAAGCCAGAACCTCGAATGCTAATTTTCAAAGCAGATATAGCCTTCCAGTATGAAGATTAAAGCAACAAATTCTTACTCCCAATTTTCCCTAATTTGGTTGTGTGCTGCACTGTTGTTGGCAACTATCATCTATCTCGTAAGATAATGGAGAGAACGTTGGTTGGCTAGAATATGTCTCGTCGAGAGCAAACACTTGTGTGACTCAGACATTCAATACTTGAAGGACAGTTTCGTCCGCAGGTAATGCATGCGAAACTGGTGTGTTGATTTCGTTGTCTTCGCATCTTGCGTCGTCTTCCAGCCACCATCTGAGGTTGTACACTTCGTTCTCGCCTCTCTTGTTGCTTTCTCGAACGGCTCGACGTCACTTGTTCCCAATTATCTGGGTCAATCTCTGCTAATTTCAAGATGCACTTGTAGACATCCTTAAACAGCAATGCAAAGCGCACAGCTGCGCGTTGTCTCGTGGTCAGCTAACTGTATATAATATTCTTTGGTATGCGACCATCCTTCATTCGATGAACATGATCCAACCATTGCAGTAGTCATTGCTAGAAGTACAGAAAATATTAGTTTACGAATCTCGTTTTTTTTTCCACACCACAGCAGCGTGAGTGATTGTCTCTCTATGTGCTGCCCTAATTCAAATTTATTGAATATCATGTTTACCCGGTTATTTTTCTTCTATGTGTTGAGTCCGTTCAAGACATGGGCGATCAATGCTCAACACAGTTCCCTGTTCTTTGTAGCTCTTAAGAAATGTTTCGTTTTGCTATTTCTCCTAACCCCTGTTCTACCAAAGATTTATAGAAACTCATTAGGTAGCTATTCGCTGTTTTTTAGTCTCTCTAGCCTTTTATATGTCCAGTCAGTGTCAAATTTCAACTGTTACTTTCTGATAATTGGTACAAAGTTTCCTTTTTGATTCCATTTTCATTTAAAACTTCAACGTTGCTCAAATGTTCAGTCCGTGGCGCGTCCCCAGAATCCTTCCACTTTATGTTGCCCAATTCAATTCTTCATCTGTAAAGAGATTGTCTAGCATTCACTGCTTTGTAGGAGAACCGATATTACATAACATCTAAGCATTCTTTTCTTTTCTTTTTCTAAAGAGATTTTCCTGTTTCTTAATACTTTACTTTTGGAAAGCATTTTTCGCTACGCAACACGCGCTTGAATTTCGCTGCCGTATTTCTCGTCCTCTGTTAAAAGATTTCCTAGATATTTCAATTTTTGTATTTGCTTGATTTTGGCATCTCCAATTTCTAATCCATATTATTGGCTCATCCTTTTGCTGACAACCATAGCATTCTGTCTTCTTACAATTGATAGTTAGTCCTTTCTTCTCACTTTCCTTTACTACCTTCTGTAGGAGTTCCTATAGTTTCCTTTCTGTGTCTTCTATCAATACAGTGCCATTTGCTTATCTAATGTTGTTAAAATTGTGGTTACCAGTAATGTATCCTGGTAGGAATTCTAATGCTCTCAGGATCACTTCATTGGAAAAAATTAATAAATCTGGTGAAAAGAAACATATTTCAAATTACTTCTTTTAGGCGCCGTGTCCATTCGTGACGTAGGCGATCATGGCTCTCCAGAATTACTGTCAGTTGTAGCTTTTAGTAATATTTGACGTTTTTACTGTCCTTCCTAATCTCTGTTAAATTAACAAATTGATGAAACATTAATCGTGTAAAGTGGGATTTACCTTCATAGTTTATTTGAGTTTTGTATATAGAAGAAGAAGAAGAAGAAGAAGAAGAAGAAGAAGAAGAAGAAGAAGAAGAAGAAGAAGAAGAAGAAGAAGAGACTAAAGGTAACAGGAAATTAAAAATATACCAATGATAAGGAGCCTGAATTTTAAAAGAAAAAGAGAAAGAAAAACAACTAAATAGGTCATCCGTAATTACTGCCCCGAGGGGTCATCAAATTTGGAAACACAAGTCGCTACCCTATATTCACTGGCATTTCCCATTTGACTCGGAATAATGAGGTCTCATCCATTGTCCAGTACCAAGGATCTTTTGCATGACACTATTGCAGTTCAATACCACAAATCCTGTCATTGACCAAATCTATTATTTTGCTGCCGATATCTTCACACAACCCTGGCAGAGGTGGTTTGCCTTGCGTAATTTGGTCCCAGGGCTACGTACAGTTTTAAATTCAGAGTTGACTTTCTCTTAGACGGATTAGTAACCAGAAATATCATCTGACCCATTATTTAACGTATGCGTGTAGAAGAGATAGATTCATACCTTTCCCAGTGATATTTGTTCGTAAGTGAATGTAACGCACTCGACTGGAATTCGAACTCGACTCTCCAAATTCTCATTCCGAGCTGCTATCCATTACATTACCAGCATAAAATGCAATAACGGAACTAAGAAAATTATAAAAGTTAAGAAGAATGTGAAAATGGAAGTTGATTGAGGAAACGCAAAGACAAAATACATGAGAAGGGAATTAAAATGGCGGAACCAGACGACTAGAATCGTAAGAAAGGCGCCACTGTTTGCTGAACTGATTTTAACACAAGGTGGGAAAAGAAACAACGGTTCAAATGGAGAATAAGGAAAAGTATTACTTGAAATGTCTGGGGGAAATCGCCTCAAGATGGATCTTTTTACAATATTATATCTCTGCTATAAAACGAACTCTGCCGTTACAAGATAAAAACAAAAGCAATGCGAGAAGAAAAACAAAGAAAAAATGCAATCGACGAAAGCTGCGTCTAATACCAATGATCGACTTTTGGTTATTCTGCATTTAAGATCATCGAGCCTCGGGAGCTGAATAGCGGAACTGACCCGGCGTCGACAAGCAAAGGTCACGCACTTCCCAGTCGGAAGTATTGAAACAATCATTGTTCGCCTGGGCCTTTTTCGACTCTCTCCGTGTTTTTCTAACCTGTTTCAAACATACAAATCTTGGGATGGCGGTTTGTTTAGCTTTAAACGTCTGTACAGTAGCTTCTTGTATAAATAAAAAGAACTGAATATTTTTTTACATGACCTCGTATTAGAGACGTGTCATCATTAATAAAATAGGATTTACTGATTATTTGTGGGTCGTTACAGTAAAATACATTCAAAGATCTATTATTATTCTGCTTGTCTGCGAGTACGCTTTTCTTTATCCAGGACCAGAGCGCAGCTGCCTGGCCTTTGGACTGGAATTAATGTAGCATCAGTTCCTCATTCTCGGCAAAGAGAAAAAAAGGTGAGTTTTTTCCCTGGGTAACAACCCGGAAGTTTCACCTCCATCATTTAACAGAAGGATAATGGAAGCATTCTGACAATTAAGACATTGCGGGGCCTGGGTATTTTTTTTTTTAACTTTGTCCAATCGTGCAGACGTATATAACATCCTACCTGTGAAAGTGAGGCGGATGGGTAGAAAAGAAAGTGTGAAAGAAGAATGGTAGGAGGTAAAAAAAATTAGAGAAAAACAAAAAGAAAACTGGATGAAAAAATAAATAAATACGTGTATAGAGTTGGAAGGGAGGAAGATGAAAGGAAAGCATAGAGAAACAGGCTTGTTTTTTTCTCGAATACAAGGCTCGAGAGCCGCTCAAAATAGTGTCTTCAATCAACGTTTTAAAGCTGAAGGAGGTGAGTGATATGAAGGTGGAATTGAAAAATATTATATGGATAAGAAGAAAAGATAAAAATTGACCCCTGATCTGAAGAGGTTACGTTTGAAGAGCTCAGGGAAGTACACACGCGGGAGTCTGTTACATACATGAATGTCAGACAATTTCTGTGACTAAATCACCCGTTACATCTGGCCACCCAACTCCCCAGACTGCAACTCCCTTGATTATTATGTATGGGGTGCAGTTGAGCGAGAGACCACCAAAACTCCTTGCAACACCAACGTTGAACTGAAGGCAAGGATTATGGCAGCATTCACCAACCGCCCAGAAGAGTTGCAGGAGATTCAGAAGTTATCTGGAAGCCGTGATTGAAGCCAATGGTGATTTTATTGAATAAATTTACTCTTTAGTATTTCAAGATATTTTCGTATAATTTTGGTAAATATATCCGTTAAAATGATATGCAGCCACCTTAAATACATGGAACGCAGGCTCTGTCTCAGTCCTACAGAATCCCTCCCTCCTTGATTCCGGTGATGTCTGGCCCTTCTAGTCTTGTCTGAATCGCTTTCGAACAGCTTTTAGTCGCTGTAGAGCCAACCTTCAGAAATGGGATCTACGCCACCGATGTTGATCCCAACTGCCAATGCGCAATTACAAACTATGGAACATCGAGTTTGCTCCAATCTTGAATATCCGTGCACATTTAACGACCTTGGAACCATAACTTCCCAGACAAGGCTCTGTGGTGATTTTCTAAGCGAAGCTTAGATTATTATAAGGCCGAAAGGACAGGGCACTCAGTGAGGATCGAACTCACTACTCAATCACAATTGTTCTAACGAAACACGTTTGCTAATCATTACACAACATCTAAATGCCACAGACGCATAATGGGTGTTCTCCATCAAGTCGTAGGTTCTCTGACAGCAATTTTCGCAGAATATTTGCAATGCCAAGCAACGCAGACTTTTCAAGCGATGAGATACAAGGCTTTATTCCGATTTTCTCGATTTAGAACTTTCAATTCGGAGGTTTAGACCCCAACGTCTAAACTGGGGGACAATATTGATCAGAAGGTCCACTACTATTATTTGATTTAATATCCTCTGCGACTTTTCCATGTTTCGGCCGGGTGATGATGATCATATCTCAGTTCCTACCCACAGCTTAGCGACACAACACACAGGTTGTAAAGAATGAGACGTTATAACGCGTTTAATAATTATAATATAATACATACATACTTGTTTATCTTAGTAGTCAGAGCAAAGAACTAAAGGATGCAAATCTTTAATAGCAATAACAGCTAATGGTTGTCATTGTGGTGCAAGCTGAGGTCTAGGGACTCTGATATCTTTAATCATAATAATAATAATAATAATAATTCTTAAAGATGGTCGATCAAAAGAGCTAATCATGGAAATTATCTAAATTTTACCAATAACATTCTAAATTGTTAAGTAAGAAAGTTTTTTTTTCTGATTTTAAATCAGAATTTCATTTAGTTTTCTTGAAAGATCTGTGGTAACGAGTATCACGGCTCTGGCATAAACTGTCAGTCTAGATGCGTACAGTCACATGCTTCATGCTCTAACTACCCCTTCAATTGTTCACGGTTGGTGTAAGGTCACTACTGAGAGAGACAACTGAAACAAAACATCCAATTGAAAGCTTGACCGAGGAATGTAATGATGCGCCATTAAGCTCACTGGATGAATATACGCATGCGCAATGCGACAAAGATCTATGCCCCCAATCGTTTTGGTTCTCATTAATGTGAATGCTCCTTTTATGACCATCTGTTTTTCTACATAGGAGCAACCCAGTCGTAAAATATCGGTCGGAATTGACTGAAATCAAGTCTCTTTCTTCTCCCTGTACCCACGTTCTTATTCTAGGTGTATATGACTCTAACTCTGTCTCTTTATATTTTTCTTTAACTGCCTCACTCCCCGTTTGTGTTTCTCTCTTAGCCGCTTTCTTAAACACTAGTTTTCATATTTTATAGAGTTGAATCGAATTACACCATCACAGCAAAAACATAATTCAGCGCCATGTTTGCAATGACAGCATCGCTGTATTTTGAATGAAATCAACTTCTTTCCTTTGAAGCTTTATTTTGAATTTTTGTCGTACTCCTTTTTCTTTCTGTTGCTCATGCCACGTCCCTTTAGGGCGTAGACAATCATGACTCCCCACAGATTCCTTTTCTTATCTGTGAATTGCCATGACTTCTTGAGAAAAATTATAGACTGTTTTCCCATTGCCTTCTTTACGATGTTGAATTCGGAGTTGTGCTTCCAACAATGGCAAGAGCGACCAGTCTACACTGCAATTTAACCCATGGCTAGGAGATAAGTCATATATATATGAATTTCCCAAGATCATTTGCGCGAAAGTGAAAGCAAGAAATTAGGCGGGAATTTGAACTCGGTTCACGCGATTTCAATTTCTGCACCGATAGCCATGACGCTACCCGCACAGAATAGTAATTTCGATAGATTTCTAATTCACTGTAAACCTGAAAGCAAACACAAATACAAACGAATAAGATGGCAGTTAGATATGCTACTAACTGACCTACAACGTTTTGGTTTGGTTTGGTTTCTTTAACGGCATATCAACACCTTATGGGTCATTTAATGCCAGAATTTAATTTCCTCGGGAGCTTTGGCAGGAAAAAAATTTACTATTAAAATCTATTGCTGGAAATTTTTATTATAAAAATATATTTTTATACTTTCATAGTGTTTTGACATCAGTTTATGGGTTCACTACTTGCCTATAACTGGGACCCACACTCCTCAAAAGCTCCCGATCATAGGCCTTGCTGCTCGATGTAGTTTATCGCCATACCCAGGAGGGACCTACAAGGACAAACCTTGCATATATGATAAACAAAAAACTTACTTCAAGACACTCATCACCTTGAAACACCGATACCCGTACACTAACCAAAGTGAAGCAACGTCGAGCCTGATCAGTAGCTAGATGGGTGACCGCTTAGGAATACCAGTGCTGTAAGTTTGGATGTTTTGGTGATGTAATGGATAATGGTTCAGAATTTTGAATCGGAGAGCCGAGATCCAATTCCAGTTCGTTATATTCACTTACGCGCAAATTCCATTGAGAACGTTATGAATCCACAGCTTCTCCCCCAGCTATGGGTTAATTAATAAGACTTGTATCACTAAACCACTATTATCTCCAAAAATAAAATAAAATTGCATACAAAATATTTAGATTTCGGCATTAAATAACCCATAGAGATGTTGATATGCCGCTAAACAAAAACAACCAATCAAAACCAGGACACAAAACAAAATGAGAGGAAATTATGTCCAATGTGCTTTGCCAAATTCTCAAGAGAGGAAGGCCTGGTTACCTTCTTTTAAAATCAGTATTTCGTCTTGGGTATGAAGATAAACTACATCCGCAACCTGGGTAAGACGATAACCTATGTTCAACAGCAGGGCCTCTGATCAGGTTTTGAGGAGCGTGGAACCACCTCTCAATTGCTGGTGTTCCCAGGTTCACCCTGATCCGGCGTGGTAGCACCTGTTAGGATCCCAACTATGGGTAAATAGTTAGCCCCCAAACTGGGCTCAAAACATTATGAAAGTGTAAAAAGACGTCTTTATACCAGAAATACTTTGTAAAAATAATTTATTACCAGCAATACATTTTTGAAGAAAAAATATTACCAGAAATAAAATTTTTGTCAGCATTAAATAACCCATTGATGTTGATATGCCGTAAAACAAACCAAACCAAACCAAACTAAAATCAGCATTGGAATCTCTAGCTTTTTTTTATCTTCAACACCAATCAGTGGGAAAGATGAGACAAGCGCGAATATTTCAACCATTAATAATGTCAAGCGTGTTTTAGATGCTCAGATTCAAACTTTCTACTTAATGACTTTTGCCATAGGCCAGAGAATTAACACCAATATAGAAAAATGACTGGTGATGTGATAGGAGTACTATCTGTGCTCCATACTACCGGAATTGTAATATATTCAATACAAATTCAAGCAACAGACGGATTTCACTCTATTTTAGAAGATAAAAATGCTTTACAGTTTTCCTCGTTATGTTCCGTAGTGGTTCGTTGAGTTTTGATTATATTGTTTCATTATTGTATTATCGGTTTCAAAAAGATTAACAAGCACACATTACGTTAATTTTATTCTTCTTATAATCTATGGATAGAACAACGGAATCTTTTTCATCCCATCACCAGTTGTTGGTTTCTCCCACTCACAAATTCTGGATTGATAAGTTATGATGCACGCAACATAATACTTGTTCATCTAGAAGGTAAATATAAGCTTAAGGTTTCCGTGGAAAAGAACTTTAAAAAAAATATTTCTTACTCCGACCGAGCACATTTCAGCATTTTTCATATTGTAGCAATGCAGAAGCGAATTACCCCCCTTTAGTAAAGAAGAACTGACTGATGTCCTAAAGGGCATTTGTGGGTCACGTAAGTGCCAATTGTTCAGGATAGTCGCTTCCTGCGAATGAGGTGAACGCGAGATTTAGTTGTGTCCTCTGCATCCTAAATAGGAACTCGGCACATTCCAGCCGAACAAAGTAGGAACACATCAAGACTTAGCCGAAAGTCCTACGCACCATTCGCAGGCTCAGTCACGTCCTGCGACGACCTGATGTCTAACCCTATCAAAGCCATCTACAAGTTCGAACCGCCATCTGAAAACTGGTGACGAACTCGTGGCAGACACCACGCAGCCGCTAGAAAGATGTCGTCCACCAGGACCTTCTGTAGATTAATCTGGTATTGAGGGATATTCCGACGCTATGCCAAGACCATTTAGACGTGAAAGGTCAAGGTGGCCCCTCATAGGCTCAACCTCTTTATGGCATGAGATTTATAGCAGCAGCAGCAACATGTATGTGTATGTGTGTCCGTGTGTGTATCTGTCTGTGTGTATGTCTGTGTGTGTGGATTACTGAATGACAAAATGTCAAAAAATATGTTACGTTACGTGTTTTGTCCCTCGAAAGGGCTTTTTCAGACAAATAACAGTTTTATTGATGGAAACTCATAAAATACTATAAATGTAATTTACAATTTTATATCGAGAAACCTTGAAGATACAGAGGCGGTGAGCTTATTTTTTTAAAATTTAACGACCGATGAGGTGAATAATTTCATTCAACTTTGTCTTGATACACTGAATGCCAAAATTTAAAAAAAATACAAAATAAATCTAAATTTAAAGTTACTGCATCTCTAGCATTTCTCCGTCTAAAACTGTCACCGGCGTTTGTCGTGTCTCCTCAACCATATATGTAAGACTTCATCAACAAAATCATTTGAAGGATTTATTTCGCGGAATTAAAAGCGTAATGTTTTGACGTGCAGATGGTATCATTTGTGAGCTGCGTTGTTTGCGAAACTCTTACAACAAATATAAGCCACTTGCCGTATTATGTACTTGGAGCATGTGTATTCATCTTTAAATATATTTTATGCAATAGTTACTAAGCTGAACGTTATTTGATGTAGTTACTTATTTTATTTTTATGAATATGTCTTCAGATATTTGCTGTCTCTTTTTACAGTTTATGTTGTATAATAACTTTACATTGTTTCCACGTATCTCTAACATTAGTAGGAATATGATACTTTTGTTTGGTACACTGATTAGCTTCTATGACTATTAAAAAGGATAAATGCTACATTAGTCGATATGAAAGTATCGTAGTCTTTTGACCAATGTATAGGTTAGTTTTTTTAAATTATATTTAGAGATAGTTTCATCATAGGCAAGTTTATTACTGTATTCAACAGGGGTTCTTTTCGTTGGTGTGTGTCGATCGGTTTGGGTTTTACAAGATCTAAGAAGTCGTTTCCTTCCGGGTGCAAATGGAGTTGTAAAATGACGGAGATTGTTGGCTTTATTCAACTACTGATCCCGCCAGATAATGCGCTCTCTCCCAGAACCTGTAACTAAGGTTAGCTCACAGCATAGTTGCAGTACAAACTTGTGGTTGGTTCTGTAATTGTTGAAGAAACACAAATATAACCGAGCAGGCGTTTCCTCTCACTTCTCGTACTTCCGGTTACATTCTTCCCTGACTACATACGATCTTCAGAAAATTAAATGCAACGTCAATCGCCATCTTCTTTCTTTCTGAAATCTGTTCTTTTATTATCTTTTTTCCTCAGCAAAGTTTCCTCCTTCTCTTTCACACCCAACCCTCGCGTTTTAGTTGCATTATTATCGTCTTGTTTGATTCAAAAATATTGTAACCCAGGCATTTGAGTGACTGTTGTACCGATAATTATAGGACCACTATGGCCGGTTAAATGTAAAAGGATGTATAAGGATTTTTGCTCAACTCTAAATGCAGCTATTAAATAAACATTATCCTTACCAAATACTCTTTTAAAGTAATAATTTACGAGTACGGTACAGACGTTGAGATGAACACTGAATATTAAATGCTTCCTAGCATGCATTTGATAATTAAATCTTACGCTGTGCTTCGTTCTGGAGAAGCGACTAGCAGTCTCGTTTTGTAGACTTCAAAACAGGGTCACTACCGAGGAACGAAAAGGAACCCATTCCAGCACCGTAAATTGTGGAACGTACGGTCCACCGTAGATCGTAGTTAATCGCAACTTTTTTCTCAAAAAACTGCTGCCAGCGGACTGCCTTGCTACTTCACGCTGAACTCGACTATTCATCAGCCGATGGTATTATGAGGATAGCACTCGCGTATGCGCACTTTTCGCACTACAAATGACCACCTACACGCAAAACGCACAAGCTGCCGTACTTGTTTAGTTTCAAATAATTCAGTAGTAATTTTAATCCACAATGGATATCCCAGTTTAGCTGCCCCGTCTTAGGCTAAATCAGGAGAGCCGGCATGATACTCTCTATCTGAGAAGACTGCTAATTTAAAAAGTTTTATTTCAATTGATAGCTGGTTGCAATCAAAGCTTTTAGGTGAGGCAATATGATAACAACCACTATATTGCCAACATATTGCCAGTAAATGTAAACTATGGAGGATTCTAAGTGATGTAATTTAATGTCAAGTAAACGAAATTGTGTAAATGTTATTGTTGCTGAGTTTTTATTTTCTTATTTCTTTATATTTTTTTATTTAATTGTTATTTTTGTAATTTTAATTTGATAACTTATTTATTTTAAATAATAGGTCTTGAGTTAAACGTTTTCTTTTAATTTTAAAACATTTGATGATCATATATAATAATACACAGTTTTAAGAATATTTGATACAGTTCTTAATTTTAATGGTTTTAAATTTTACGATATTTCCAGTCACATTACTTCTACTTAGACTTATAGTTCTACTTATACGAACATGTTGCGAAATAAATAAAATCCTTACATTTACCTTGATATAGTCCCTCTGGGGACGAAAGGCATTGGTAAAGAAAAGTGTTAGTTTCATCTTTATTCATATATATATATATATATATATATATATATATATATATATATATATATATATATATATATATATATGTATGTATTATGACATTTTGATGGATGGTTGTATATTTCGTCTTTATTTCCAAGACTTTATTATTTATTTATTTTTATTTATTTATTTTGTTATTGTTGACATCTCTGTTTCTCAGAGTTTTTACTCTGACAATTCAGATCTCAGACGAAAATAGGTTAGGGGATCTCACAAAGATCTCCATGCCCATAAGCTTCAACTCTAAATCAAGTCTTTTACTTGCATCAGACTAAATTAGTGTTTTAAGTCTACTGTTCCTCTTCTTCTTTTCTTCTTCCTCTTCGTTCATTTTCTTTATTTTTTCTTCTGCTTTTTTCCTTCGTCTGATTCTTTTCTTTCTTATTTGTTTCTCTTTCTTTTTCTGCTTGAATTCTTTTCTTCTACTCTCAACATTCTTCCTTTTCTTCTTTTACTTCTTTTACTTCATTCTCTTTCTTTTACTGCTTTATCTTCGACCTGCAACTTTCTCTCTTTTCTTCTTCTCCTTCTTCTTCTTCTTCTTCTTCGTCTTCCTGATCCATTTTCTTTCTTTCACTGCTTTATTTTTATTCTTCAATTTTCAACTTTCTATTCTTCTTCTTCCACTTCTTTCTTTTTCTCCTACTTTTTCTTCTTCTTCATCTTTTTCCTCATTCTCTTTTTGAAACTGCTTTATCTTTATTCTTCTACTCCCAACTTTCTTCCATTCTTCTTCCTCCTCTTCTTCCTCTTCTTCCTCCTCTTCTTCTTCTTCTTCCTCTTCTTCTTCTTCTTCTTCTTCTTCTTCTTCTTCTTCTTCTTCTTCTTCTTCTTCTCACCCTCTTCTTCTTCTTCTTCTTCTTCTTCTTCTTCTTCTTCTTCTTCTTCTTCTTCTTCTTCTTTTACCCGCAGTCTTAGAAGCATCAATTTTTATATCATTGCTATTTTTTTTAACTTCAAAAGTCTAAGACAAAAAAAACACAAAGGAAAGACTAAGTAATGTCAGAAACGTACGAACCAAGTCCCAACAACAAGAGACTAGAAGGAGCTCATATATTTTATTCTCGTCTGGGGTGCACCACCCATCAACCCCGTTCACCAAGCCTTGCGTTGTCCTTAGCAGCAACGCTTATCTCAAATATCATATATCAGTTAAACTGCACACAGACGCCGTGTAATTGAAGTCGCTGGTTTCACACGTAACCAATTCGCTTCTTGCACTTGCGGGGAATAGCATCTCCAGGGAATATTCAGCCATCTGCTGTCACCTCAACCTTCCCGCGCATCCCATCTTCCTCGAGTCACCCCAATAGCCTCCCCTTACACCATTTGCACGTTATATTGCAACATGCAAGCGAGTATGTGCAGTTAGAGAAACCGATGCAGTCGTCTTGTCTGTGAGAAATGAGATGAGACTATTGGTTTGTCTACACACGAGACTTTAAAAAGGCACCATTTCTTTTCGTTTTTTTTTACATGTTCACATTGTTCTTTTATAAGTGTTATTCTATTTGTAATCATTCACACTCTTTCCCCGTCTTTTGAACAGGAGTAGAGGCTTATCCCTTGTTTCCTGTTTAGAATTAGGTTTCTAGTTGCTTCTATTTCACCCCTGTTAGCTCCTTGCGTCTTACTGTCATTATCTCTTTGCTTGGGGGTGAAATGATTAAAAAAAAAATAAGCTGTACTGATTATAACAAAAAAAACAAAGTGGGGGACAGGAATAAAGAAATATTTTTTATTGTTTTTTTTTATCGGTACCACCCCCAAGCAAGGCCACTAGCATCCAAGGGGTTACAGGGTGTGGAGGACCTAGGAACAGAAATATGAGTAATGAGCAGAAAGAGAAAAGAGCAATCAGGAGGCTCAATTATAAATTGATGAGATTTCGCCGCCAGTCTAGTCTTAAATTCTTAAATTCATACAGTCGAGGTACCATAGCGAAGAGCTCATCCGTACAATGACCATGAAAGTATTTACAAAAAAGCCACAGAGAGGCAACCTTACGGCAGTGGGCAAATGACTGTAACCGAGCCTTCAGATCAAGACCGATAATATTGCTGATTCTTCTCTGGATCTTATCAAGGATCTTCAGGAAAATAGCAGGGGCCCGGACCATATATGACAGCAATATTTTAAGCATGGACAAATAGTAGACTTATAAATATGCAAGATAGATTCCGGAAAGAAAAATGTTTCGCCTAATACAATGAACTGACTTTCTTAGCAATTGATCTAGCGATGGATTCAATATAGTTTTTCCATTTCATGTCAGCTGAAAACGTTTACCTGAGAAAGACGCAATGAGTTACTTTTTTGGAGGACAGCATCAGTCAAACTGATGGAAGGCAGAGAGAGGGTCTCTCAGATGATTAACGGAGAGAAGTTTGGAGATGTCAATCTTCTAAGTGAGGAAAGTTTGCTTGGCTGCCAACCTTGAAAATCAACATTCATAATTCTAAATTGTTTAGGGTACCATGGACCAAGCGCGTGAGCAACGGCGAAGTTTTAGGGAAAATAGAAACAAAAAGGAAACTTATACTTAACATCAAGAAGAACCAGTTGAGGTTTTTAGGCCACATAATGAGAAAGGAGGGCTTGGAAAATCTGTTACTCACGGGACAGATTGAGGGCAAGAGGGAGAGAGGAAAACAACGCATAACATACTTAGTCTTGAGTAAGTTGATGAGGGAACAGGGTTTGGGAGAAATAACAGAAAGACAAAATTTATTAAGAGCTACAAGGGACAGGAAGTAGTAGAGAGCCATGATCGCCTACGCCCTCAAGGTACACGGACCTAAAGAAGAAGAATCGATATTAACAAAATACAAAAACAGGGTATTGAACATATCTTTGTCTGATCCGCTTCTCAAAATTATCTGATGTTTATTCATTGTGTGGCCTTGAAAGTCGAGCCAAGAACATTTTAACAGCCATTCGTATATTAGTTGGAAGGCATGAAAGGAAAAGTTCAAAATGTGGGTAAACGAAAGAATATCTTGGGGGGGGGCTTACCTCTTGGCATTTATATTCACTATGTGGAATACCGTTTTTTTTTCATTCTTTTATATTTTGCGATAGGGATATATAATAAGCGTGGCTCAGATGTGGCACAAGACCGAACGTATGGGGCACCGAGTGAGGATCAAACTCACTACTCAGTCGTAATTGATGTATTAGTTTGTTTATATTGTTTTCATTCGTTTGTCGATATTCGCTTGATTCTAATTTTCTTTACATGTTCGTCGATTTCAATGGCGCAATGATTTTCTTCCTTTTTGCATTATTTTTATTCTTTCTTTTTTCCTTTTTACGCTTATTCAATATTTATTTGAATTCTACCTTCTCCTCTTCCCCAATTTTTGTTTTTCGAATTCGTTTCTTGTCGTCTTTAATATAAATTCAATGCTTTCTCACGCGTTACTTTAGACAAATAAATTTGTTACAGAGTCTAAAGGTGATATGAAGATTGTGCTTCGCCAATCTTTTTCAATGGAAAGGAGTTACTTACTTTGGAAATCAGCATTGGAAATTCTAACTTTCACATCGGGTCAAATTGACGCCGATGTGAAATACGTTAAGTGTGTGCAAAGATTTCTAATAAAAACTGGTTTTCTATTGTAGACCCAATCTCTAGTTTTCTAAAGAGAACACTTGGAACTTTTGCAAACAACTAATAAGCTAAGCCTCGTACAGAACAAAAACAGATGACGGGAAAATGAAAAGAACGAGAATGGAGAGCAGTTGATGAGGCAAAATAAACTGGCTAAGAAAGCAGACGAAAAAATTGAATGAGTCACAAGTATTCAAGCTTTCATTCAAAGGATATGTATATCATGAGCAAGAAGCAAAGTGATTTCCCTTAGCAAGATTTCTTTCATTATTGTTTATATATATATATATATATATATATATATATATATATATATACGTTTTTTCTAAGTTTTTTTCCAATTGTCATCTTATACCACATATATATATATATATATATATATATATATATATATATATATATATATATATATATATGTATGTAGTACAGTTTTTTGCCGACGCATTTTGTCTTCCGACTTTGATGCTATTATATTAGTGTTGTAGACAAGTATGTTCCAAATAGTGTGCTGTAAGTCCCCATGAATATTTAAATGACATCTAATTGAGCTATTGTCAGACTCACTGTACATCTTACTGATCATAACCCAATTAGATCTCATTTAAATATTCATGGAGACCTACCAGACACTATTTGTAACAGACTTGCTGACAACACTAACATAATAGCATCATCTACATGCAAAAAAAGGTTAAAAATAATGGAAGCCTTATTAATAAAAACAAAAAAAACAACACTGAATAATATTAACTTTGAACATGGACATATCTTGACCGTGTTTTGAAACAAGAAAATTAAAACATTTTATAAAACATACATACAACAAGCTATTTCTTATTTTAACAGTTAAAATATAATCCTTGAAAATGGCTAAATGTATAGCCGAAAGCGCTCGGATAAAAAGAGCATTCGGACAGTTTTTATATAATTTATCATCCGAAAAGAAAAAAATTATTAGATCGCATGAGAAATTGTATAAAAAGCTAAATAAAAGCTTTCTTTTGTCAGTCGTTTTCAATGAAATGTGCATGGAAGAAGGATTGCTGCCTAAATACACAAATATATATATATATATATATATATATATATATATATATATATATATATATATAGAGAGAGAGAGAGAGAGAGAGAGAGAGAGAGAGGTACCGCGTGTAACAGGAAAATTATCCATCCCAAAAAATGTTTAATATCTAAATAACCATTAATAACAAGTAATTGAGTTTCTTTTTTCCAGGTTCTGATAAGACGTTTAGCCATCTTGATACTATTTGTCGTAAGAATTACTGAAAAAGAAGCAGGTTAAAATTATTTTGTTTCATACCCACTGTCTTCCAAACTGAGCAATGCTGAAAGGAAAAAGATCATTTAGGCCTTCAGTAATGGGTCAACATTCATAAACTGGTTTCCAACTTCGAAGTCTATTCAAGAAGAATGGTGAATAATTTTAAAGAAGACGGAAAAGTAGAGAGGAAAACTGGATCAGGAGGTCATAACAGGAAGAGGAATCATTATTTCATCTCCAGATTACTCCAGGACGGAATTTTAGAAGGTTAGAGAGGGCGAAGATCATCTTGGATATGTTAGAAAATGATTCTGGAATATATATATATTAACTTTATTTCAATCTTTCATGAGTTCCGATTCTTAGCTATAATCAATTCATTAATGGTAAATATGTCATTTTCATTTATGATCGATTTCATCACGATTCTTCTGTTAAGTTTAGAGAAGAATTATACATTCTTATTACTCAAAGTAGAATCCAACAGAGTTATAAAAACCTAGGAGAATTCCACTAATATATTATTAATTATTTGTAACTTACAACAGTTCAATGCTTAATCTAGCAAATGGACAAATTTAAATTTTTCAGCCGGCACACACACACACACACACACACACACACACACACACACACACACACACACACATATATATATATATATATATATATATATATATATATATATATTAGCTAATAGCACCAATTTAATTAGTTATTGCTCCAAGGCCCAACATCTTAATAGAATGGTAGGCCGTGTGGTAATTTGATTGATTATAAAGGCTAATGATTAAATGTATTCGTTTTTCACAACACATATCTTTTCCCTTATCATTGTACTTAATGCAATAGTGAATATTAAACTCGCAGATCAAACATTATACAATGAAAATTTCAGAATAAAGTTTATTCAAAATTTACGTTTCTGGCGACACACTTACTGATCCTCCTTGTTTTCCACACACACACACACACACACACACACACACACACACACATACATACACAATAATACATATATGTGTACGTGTGTGGGTGCGTGTGCCTTGCTGAATAGCAAAGAAAAAACTGTATTTGAAAGCCAATTCATGTCTTAGTAGAAAAAATCTGACGTTTCAGTTCTTTTAAGTTCTAATCTGAAAATGGATGAAATAAGTACATAGAATTGCTTTAATCCTAAGTTCTCAAAATCTGCCAAAGTTGCACCCAGATTACATTTGCGCTAGATGAACATTCATTTTTAGAACCCTTCACATTTATAAGTGTTTGGGGCGCCATTAACAAAGCCTTTACTTTCAATATGCTTCTTTCTGCCATAAAAAGTTCAAAATAGAAATAAAACCCCATGAATCGGAGCTGAAATATTTTTAGTGATGATAAACGTCATCAAAGCTTCCAGACTTGAACACATGTTGTTAGCATCATTATTTTATATTACAAACAAATTTCCATAGATTTTTTAGGCAGTTGATTTTCTAATGGATCCATTGTTTTTGCATTTCTTTGTAATTAGTAAATAAACTAAAATTACCGTAATTTCCCATGTATAATACGCCCTGATCCATAATACGCACCCAGAAATTGTGATGAAAGTCTGGGAAAATGCTTCTACTCACGCATAATACGCACCCCTTGTTTGGTAATCAAACCCTATAAATTGTACCTCTCCAATTTCATTACGGCCAGCGTTTCCTACTCTTATTAAAAATGGTTTCAAACATAAAATAATATTATTCTAATTTAGTTTTATGATAATTCTTATTTTATTTTACATTTGTAAGTATTGTTAGGTACATATGATTGTATTTGACATCCTTATGGGGTCGCAATCGCCGAATGTTAGTGTCAAATTGTCGTATGTTTGTGGTGAATAGTCATTTCACAACTGAAATCGACTTAAGCAATGGCAATTTTTTTAAGATTTTTTTTGTAGGTGTGCATAATACGCACCCCTTATTTTGCTTATTATTTTTTAGGAAAAAAATGCGTATTATACATGGGGAATTATGCTAAATTATGTCAGTTTTTCAATCATTAATTCAATATCTGATTAATTTCTCTTTTTTGCTCTTTTTTCTCATACTCTTTTTGTCTTTTTCATTCTAGTTAACTCGACTTCGTGATGTCACGTGACAACCTTTTCTACTGAACCATAATCTACCCCTCTCATCAAATAATGGGACAGTTATTTTATTTATTTATTTATTTACTTAATTTTATTTTTTTTTGTTATTGCTTCATTTTTCTACGGCTTATCAAAACTTTGCAGGTTATTTAAAGCAAGAAAATATTTGTAGATTGTAAGAATTTTTTTCTTTTTTTGAAGATAATAATGATTTAGTGATACAATTAACCCATAGCTGGGAGAAAGAAGAGGTGGGTTCATGCCTTTTGTAAGGGTATGTGTGCGTAAAGGAATATAACGAACCCAACTGGAATTAGAACTGTGCTCACCAATTAACAATTCCGAGCCATTATCCATTAAACCATCTGCACATTCAAGCTTTGGTAATCGCAAGTTATCACCAATCTAGGTATTGACCAGATTCGACATTGCTCAACTTCAGTGATCATATGAGCTAGTTTCGAAATTCCCAGAAGGCTACTAACTATAATAGGTACCTGATGATGACCGAAGGGTAAAACGGTCGAAACATTTTAAATGTAACAGAGTTACTACAGTGTGGCCCGAAAGACTTGTCACCCCTACATAATATAATTTCCCCAGCGAAAAGGAGTCAGCCATCTGAAATAGAAAATTATATTATGTCGGGGTAACAAAACTTTTGTACCACCTTGTAGTTTAAATAAATCAGAGTCTAAAAATGATATAATCCTCATTCGGATAAAAAAAAACTTTTCTAGACTCAAAACGTTGTCTGTCTCGGTTCAAAGTCTCGTTACTCTATCTAATGGCAAGCATTAGTGTAGTATCTGTGCGCTCTGCCTCGGCTTAAAGAGTCGCTACCTCTAGTCTAACTCTACCTATTATCAATCTAATATCTGTGCGTTCTTGGTATGGTAACTATATCTGACAGCAAGGCCTCTGATCGGGAGGTTTTGAGGAGCGTGGAATCATCTCTTAATTGTTGTTCCCAGGTACACCCTGACCCGGAGTGGTAGCACTTGATAGGGTCCCAGCTATAGGAAAATAGTGAACCCCAAAACTGAAGTCAAAAAATGTATTTTTATAGTAAAACTTTTCAGAAATAAATTTTAATAGTAAAAAGATTCCAACAATAGACTTTAATAGTAAAACAAAATTACCAAAGCTTCAAAGAATTAAATTTTGACATTAAATGACGCATAAGGAGTTGATAGGCAGTAACAAACCAAACTAATGTGTCATTACCCTACCATCTGCCTAAGATTAGTGTAGTATCTGTGCACTTTCTTAAAAGTGTTACATAAAATCTATATTTCTAGATGTTTTGATATTTGTTTTTTAACATTGACATTTTTATGACAAGTTTTCTTCTGATAATCTTTCTGTAAATTTTATTTTATACACTTTGCAACAGATTCTGTAGCTTTCCTCAAATCTTTCAGTCAAAAAACAAAGAGAATGATAGCAAAGAAAAGAATAAAAAATGCGTTTGAATATATAAATGTCACCTTTGATCTTACAAATTACCAATACAAATGAAGTAGTTTTCGAAATGTACAGGCTTAAGAGAATATTCTAAGAGCGTTTTGAAAATGAGGAAATTTGATACGAAAAGAAGTAGGACAAACCATTGTGTGTTACTCTCTGATATTTTGACACCCGCTTTGGAAATGTCATAATTTTTACTTTTCCAAATGTCTTGGCGAAATTCAAAACCTTACAGACTCGTTGGATGGAATGAACGATCTTTTAAATTCTAGTCATGTAACTTTATAAGCCACGAAATATTTCATGATTCAAGCCGTGTTAAAAATAATACTTTACACTTTAGAAATCCTTGGCAGGATTTATTCAAAGTTGTCAGTGCATAAAAAATTAATATGTTCAAATTCTGAGTTCTTTATCTTTAAGCCGTTCTTTCTTTTTTTTACTAAATATTCACCCAGTAGTAAACTCAAGAGCCCCTCAAGATAGAAGCTTACTGAATGAGGATGTTGTAAGGGCATAAGAGGAAAATATAAGTGTTGATTATGAGGATATGTAGAATAGATAATGTCTGACTGTAGACTTGAAGAGCTGAAGATTGTAGCATCCTCTTGTGAGTCTGTTTCACAAAGTAAAGTGCGTAGGTTGGAAGGTGGGGATTGTTTCAAAGCAAAAATCTGAATATCTTCATTAAGAACATTTTTACGAATTTAAGAAATTTGTAAAACAATTTTTGGACTTCTTCATTTCGCAAGATTGACTTTCAACGTATAGTCATTGTGAACTTCCTATACAGTTTAAATTGTTTATAACTTCGGTTTGATAAATGATAAAATCAATCAGAAAAAGCAAAAAGAAAAAGTTATATTTTTAAATCACTTCGCTTTCCAACCTTGACAGAGTTCAACATCGTTTACGCGCCCTTGTAGGTAATGAATTACTTTCCATTCTACAGCATCTTTCCTACAAACGCAACGTCTCTAGCCTGTCACTATTTCCGTTACAAATGGTCTTTACTTTAACCAATTCAGACCTTTACAGCTAAGACCCGATATGCTCCAGGAACTTTGTACAACAGCGACAACAAAAATGGATATCACATTAACTCGAAGAGAAAATAATGGCATAGTCTATATGTTGACATTACACACCGATTGAATTAAAAGGTTCGGAAGAAAATCCTCATCAATATTGGAAAGAGCGATAACAGTTACTGGATTTGAGAATCCTATTCTCCTGAAAAATTGTTTTAAAGAGAAAGATCGCATATATTTCAACACGTAGAAACACATTTTAACTGAATGTACTTAGTACCAGTAAAGAATAAATACTACAAGGAAAGCAAAACGAGAAAACTAGTTAAAAATACTGAAACCGTCAGCATAATATACTGTAAAGAAATAAGTTTATACCATAATATATACCACCTACAACAGATCATGTACAAAGCATATATCTATAAAACAAACGTTTACCTTGAAAGTATAAAATTAAATACAAAATATATCTGTAGTTGAGGGCATACAATTGCGTTTAAAATATATTTAGTTGAAGCCATAAAATTGAGTTCAAAATATTTAGATTTCGTCATTAAATAACCCATAGAGATGTTGATATACCGCTAAACAAAATCAAACAAACAATTCCCTCGCATTTACGTCCATAAGTGCATGGGGAAGAAGTCAAGATAAATTTTCAAGTTACTCAAAAATAAATATACGGGGAAAGCTTTTGGTAGTTCACGGTTTAGTGACAGGCGATATTTAAAAGCGATTACAGAAGATAAATTATCCAGCAAAAGAAATCGGAAAGATTATTTTTTTAGAGCAAACGGCTAATTCCGATGTATGTCAAAGACTTGTCATGATAACGAAGACTGAATTACACTTGCTTAGTTTGGATGGTAATATTAGCTGTTTCCTTATAAGAAAACATTTGGCATTTATTGACTAAACAGCCAGTAAGCCAGTATTCATTGGCTGAATATATATACCTGTATACCAGTATAAAAGTATACTGGCTCTTCAGTCAATGAATGCCAAATATTTCCTTATAAGGAAGTGGCTAATATTACCATTCAAGCTGAGCAAGTGTAATTCAATCTTCGTTATCATGACAACTCTTTGATATACATCGGAATTAGCCGTTTGCTCTAAAAAAATAATCTTTCCGATTTCTTTTGCTGGATAATTTTTCTTCTGTAATCGCTTTCAAATATCGCCTGCCACTAAACCGTGAGCTACCAAAAGCTTTCCCCGTATATATATATTTTTTTGTGTAGGGAATTGATTGTTTGATTTTGTTTAGCGGCATATCAACATCTCTGTGGGTTATTTAATGACGAAGTCTAAATATTTTGAACGCAATTTTATGACTACAACTAAATATATTTTAAACGAAATTGTATGCCCTCAGCTACAGATATATTTTGTATGTCATTTTATACTTTCAAGATAAACGTTTGTTTTATAGATATATGTTTTGTACATGATCTGTTGTAGGTGGTATATGTTATGGTATAAACCTATTTCTTTACGTTAGAATATTATGTTGACGGTTTCAGTATTTTCAACTACTTTTCTCGTTTTGCTTTCCTTGTAGTATTTATTTTTTGCAGGTGCTAAGTACATTTAGTTAAAATGTGTTTTACCGTGAGTGCAGCTTAACATGTTGTACAAATTGGTTGATCTTCATTCTTCAGCAAATATGAATGGGTGAGGGGGACGTGTGGCCCATGTGAAGCCGAACCAAAATTACTTCAATCTTTCATCCTTTTTTAGATATCGGACTTCATTCTCCCACCGGTTTAATTGTACAAAGTTTGTTATTTTTGTTGTCGGTTCAACTCTTCTGTCACTTCTACTTAATGAAACTGTCTATATCTCTTATTAGATTGGCATAAGGGATCCCAGAACTATTATCATTGCTGCCGAAATTCAAGGAAAATTTGCAAGTATTTTTAAGTGTTTCCTTACACCATCAGCAAATGAGTGGACCGGTGTCTATTTCTCCATCGGCTAAGAAATTGTCCGCTTGTATGATAAGCATTTGCGACTTTTTCTCAATGGTTGGAATATAGAACCGCAGAGATCAGTCAGTTTTAATTGCGAAGAAGATAAATTACAATGAAGCAGGGCACTGACCCTGTTCAAACGTATAATTGCACGATATCGCGGGATGCTGATCTGGCGGGATTGCTAATTGGATAATAATTATTAAAATTCTCAAAGGAGTAGATAGAATGATTGAGTGAAATATGAAAAAAGAAACAAGTTATGATTATGTTTTAAACAATAAATTGAATTTAAGAACGGTTTCAAAGAGAACCAAACCCAGAAATAACTCACCAAAATTCAGTAAAATTGTGCAAAACCAAATTTACCCAAACCTATCCAACCCCATCCGATTAAAAGAAGACATGATTAATGTGTTACCCGAATTTTTTGTCCTGAGAAATTGAATTCGGGGTTTGTTTACATTAATACTATCCGTCCGAAACGCTTATATCCTTACAGAAAACAATGACCCAAATTCTCTTAAACAAAGAGGGCCATGTGGTTTATGCTTGATTCTCTAAGATTTGGGCGGTCGGGGTTGGAGAAATCAGATATGTCAATATCAAATTTTAGGTGGGGGGTCTACATAAACGAAGGCCTACAATTCCAAATAACAAAAGAGAGTCTGGCCCAAGGAGAGTCATCAGAAATTAACTCCGGGTTGCATGGACAGACTTAAATTCACAAGAACACTCGCATTTTCTTGAAAAAGGGGATACTTTATTAAAATTTCCGCTGGAAACCAGGAAAATGATTCGAAACAGAAAAAATAAGGAGAAATTCCTTAACAAAGAAACTTCGTTGTCTTTAACCAAAAGTAAATGAAAATAGTTACCCAACACACGCACACACACACACACACACACACACACACACACACACACACACACACACACATATATATATATATATATATATTTAGGTTCAGTCAATGTGTTTCTTAGTGTCTCATTATGTTTTTGAATTTCCTTATTTAAATGTTGTTGGATGTCATTTTTAGCTTTTTATATTTGCCGTAAGAGTTTTTTTTTTAAATTTTGTAGTGTTACATTCCATGTTGGCTGCCGGGTCATGTAATTTAATAATTATGTATTTGGGCAGCAACCCCTCTTTTATACAAATTTCATCAAAGATGTCTGACAAATATTTCTTGTGCTCGTAGAAGTGTTTTCTTTTCTTGATATAAAGTGTGTCAAAATTCTCCAAATGTTTCACATATCCGAGCGTTTTCGGGTATTCTTTTTGCTATTATCAAGGGCGATTTTAATTTTTTATTTTTAATTGAATGTATTCTGTTTATGTATGTGTCTAAAGTTATAGGCATGTTTTATTTCCTGAACAAGGTCAGCATATTGTGACCGTGTTCATAGTCGATCTTATTGAGTGTTGGCTTTTTCTTTTTTATTATTAGTGCTTCCATTATTTTTAGACTTTTTTACATGAGAATGAGGCTAATATGTGTGTGTGTATACACCCAATATTTATATATACGTACATGCATACAGTCCGTTTGAAGTTATGCTAATCAAATAAACCTCAATAAACCAAATTTGCTTTTAACATTTTTTGTCAAATTTTAACCGATTAAACTAAACAATATCGAACCATTGAAATTCGAGTTATACTGAATAGTGTTAACTATTGCAGTTTTATGAACAAAAATTTCTTTTCTCACAGTTTCAAAGTGAAATGTGTATTTATGCATGACAATACACCTTACAATACAAAGACAATACAAGACAAAAGGTGTAGAATAGTTTGTGAATTGGGGTCTGTAAAATATATCCTGGGCAAACTCCTCTCGCTAAAGCAAATATTTTAAAACGTCAAAATTAGGCCAAGAAATACATAAAAATTGACTTTTCTAAAGTCATTTTCATGGACGAATCTCGAGTGACATTTGATGGAGCTGATGAGCAGGCCAAAGGATGGATTTTATCCAATTCAGACGTGCTTGTGGCTAAAACAAGGCAACAAGGAGACGGTAGGGTTATGATTGGGCTGGTATTGGACCAATTAAAGTTGATGAAGCTGTTAAACTGAACAGTTATAACTATTGCGATTTTATGAACAAGACTTTCGTTGAATGGTACAAGTCCCAGTCTCGCAGTTTCAAAGTGAAATGTGTATTTATGCATGACAATACACCTTCTCATGTATCTAAGCTTACCCGTAAATCCTTTGAGCATAAAAGATTTACAGGAGAGAAAATAATCGAATTGCCGCTAACAAGTCCCCTTCTGAAAATCTATGGTCAATTTTAAAGATAAAATTATATAAAGGTGGCAAACAATATAACAGTAAAGCAGACATATTGGAAGCAATTAAAACCATCATGTCGGAAATTGAACCTGCTGAAGTAAAACAAATTAACAAAATCAATGGATAATAGATTGTTGGTTGTTATTGAGAAGAAGGGTCACTATATTAAGTCGTAATGAATTCAAAGACTCAAAGATATAGGTGTGTTATTTGTTCTATTATAGGTGTTCATTAATTGTTCATGATTTTATTTGATTGTTATTGAAGTAAAAAGTGATTTACTGCTTTTGCATAATAACTTCAGAATACCATTTTAATAAATCTAATAACTTTAATAAAACTGCCTAAAACTTTAACCCAGGCTTTGTTTAGACGTCTTCATTAATCGTTTAAAATTTAACAAAAATTGTTTGAAACAAATTCGCATTATGGGACTATACATTTTGCATCTAGACGTGTACTCATAGACTTAGGCGCATCAAGTGTGTGTATGTGTTTGTTATTTTGTCTATATATGTATGAACTGATTTGTGTGCCTCATTTCAAAATGTCTTTCTTGGTTCTACCATGAGTTACTATTTGTTTGACTCCTGTTATTTTTTTGTTTCTGACTTTAAAAATATGCTGGTGTCCATTACAAAACTATGCAACACTTCCCAAACTTAGTGGGCTGAGCGCCCTACTTGAAGGGGAAAATTGAGGGAAAATATATTGAAAGGGTGACAGAATTGAAAAGGAAATATAATATTCTGTGTAAGTGTCTGCAATAGTTTAAATCTGCTCTCCCGTCTTAATGTAATTTTAGACTGGCGAGAAACATAGTAATCTGAACTGTGCACATGTAGCGTCCAACGAGAAATAGGAACTCGTAGGCATAACATATAGGCAAGCATCTACTTGGGGGATTAGTTACAATCTTATGTAACGTTAATAAAATTCACGCCAATGCTTGCCTCGTGCCTTAGATACTTTCCAATGGGGCTATAGTTCGGAATTTCAAAAGCTGATGTGGTTCTACAGAAGAATGCTGAGAATACTATGGACCTGGGCCGAAAAACGACGAAATGTTGAGGAAAATGGAAACAAAAAAATACACTTATACTTAACATCAGAATCAGACAGTTGAAATGTCTATGATACATAATGAGGAAAGAGCGCTTAGAAAATTTAACATGCGCAGGACAGATTGAAGGCAAGGGTAAAACAACACATAACCAAGAAAAAGAAGAAACTGTTCAAAGCAAGAAGACCGTCCTTATTTGGAAGACTGGCAAAATGCAAGTTGCATTCTATCCTCGATTCTGGCTTTCTGTTATATTAAACTTAGATTAATATAGATAGATAGATATTAAGTTTTATCTCGTTCCCGCTTTGTTTGATTAATAGTAGCACCAATAACCAGAAGTAAGCTGTAGCGGAAACAGCCAAACGAGAGTCAACGTGCCAGAGCATAGATACTGCCGGAACTAGGATCACAGGTGCAGGCGGACCTAGGCCAGAGCATAGATGCTGCCGAACCTAGACTAGAGCATAGGTGCTGCAGGACCTAGGTCAGAACATAGATGCTGCAGGACCTAGGTCAAGGCATAGGTGCTGCCGGGCCTAGACTAGAGCATATGTGCTGCAGGACCTAGGCCAGGGCATACGTGCTGCCGCACATAGGTCAGAACATAGATGCTGCAAGACCTAGGCCAGGGCATACGTGCTGCCGCACATAGGTCAGAACATAGATGCTACCGGCGGACCTAGGCCAGGGCATAGGTGTTGCCGAACACAGCCCAGGGCATAGGTGCTGCCGGACCTAGACCAGGGCATAGGTGCTGCCGGACCTAGGCCAGGGCATAGGTGCTCCCGGACCTAGGCCAGGGCATAGATGCAGCCGGACCTAGGCCAGTGCATAGATGCTGCCGAATATAGCCCAGAGCATAGATGCTGCCGGATCTAGGCCAAGGCATAGGTGCTGCCGGACCTAGACCAGGGCATAGGTGCTGCTGACCTAGGCCAGGGCACAGATGCAACCGGACTTAGGCTAGGGCATAGGTACTGCTGGACCTAGGCCAGGGCATAGGAGCTGCTGGACCTAGCTCAGAACATAGATGCTACCGGACCTAGGCCAGGGCGTAGGTGCTGTCGGTCCTAGGTCAGAACATAGATGCTGCCGGACCTAGGACAGGGCATAGGTGCTGCCTGACCTAGGCCAGAGCATAGATGCTGCTGGACCTAGGCCAGAGCATACATGCTGCCGGACATAGGCCAGGGCATAGATGCTGCCGGACTTAGTCCAAGGCATAGGTACTGCTGGACCTACGCCAGAGCATAGGTGCTGCCGGACCTAGGTCAGAACATAGATGCTGCCGGTCCTAGGACAGGGAATAGGTGCTGCCGGCCTAGACTAGGGCAAAGGTGCTGCCGGCCTAGACTAGGGCATAGGTGCTGCCGGACCTATGCCAGGGCATGGATGGTGCCGGGCCTAGGCCAGGGAATAGGTGCTGCCGGACTTAGGCCAGAGCATAGGTGCTGCCGGACGTAGGTTAAGACATAGATACTGCCGGGCCTAGGCTTGCAAGTTTTATTCCTTACAAAAATTGCAATTGCATCTAAATGTTTAAAATACGAGGTCACATCACGTTTAAACACAGATTCTCATACGAAATTAAGCAACGTCAAGCCTGATCAGTAGCAAGATGTATGAGCACTTGGGAATACTAGGCGTTGTATGCATGGATGTGCGTGTCGTCTAAAAGATGACGACCAGAAATAGAAAATGGTGTGGGGCGAGTTCCAATTCTAGTCGGGTTCGTGATATTCACTTACGCGCAAATACCCTTGGGAAAGGAATAAATTCACCTCTTCTCTCCGAGCCATGGGTTAAATAGTAATACTTATATCAGCCAGTCATTAAGGTAAATCATTATTAAAGGTAAACAAATGTGTATATATCATCTTAGTACCTTGTTAGAATTATAACGACTCTAATAACTTTCCTGGACACTTACTGACGCTTGGGTGTCCATGGCACCAACAAGTGTGTATTATCGCCCACATTGAGAATCACTGTTTCCCACTATGCAAAACCGTGCAGAATTTTTTAAATTATTTTTTTTTATTAAGATTATTCTTAGGTATAAAACCAATTTGAGCCACCATTGATGGTCTAACTCAATATCTCATAAGAGCTTCCTTTACTTTTACCTTACTTAAAGCCTTCATGGTTATCTACTATGCTTAGCTTACTTTGGACATAATACTATACTTTCCAAGCACACAGTAACTCCCGATTCAATAATAATGTCCTGTGAGGTCAGCTTTCATATTGGATAAAGCGCCCTTTTTTTCTATATTCCATGACTTTAGGATGTGTACGATCTTCGCTCTCTACAACTTCCTCTTCTTCGTTATTCTAAGTAATCGCTCCACCACCATTCTCTTCTTTATTTTAATCATTTCAGCCCAAGCAAGGCAATAAAGCCACTAAGACGCTAGAGGTTACTGAGTGTTAGAGAATTGGAGAAAAAAGACTATTAAGGAGAGAGAACAATAAAAGAACAAAAATTAAGAAAATAGAAGATAACGATTGACATTGCATTTTAACTTTTGAGGTTCAAAGCTGAGTGGAAAGCGAGAAGCCGGAAAAGAGTTCCAGCAGCGTCTTTTTGCGTTGAAAACGCATTCCTTTGGAATTTCTTGTAGAAATCAAATAATTGTCGGATTTAAATGAAATTCAAAAGACTTATTCAGAAATAAATTAAATTATTTTTTAATTTTTATTATCTAGAAAATCTCCAGAATTTTTATTTTTATTTTTTTTTTTACATCCGTTACCACAACTCATTGAATTTTATGAAATGCCGAGAAATTATTATTATTTATTTTTTATTTTTGCATCGCTTAATGTTTATATTAGTTGTAAGTACAACTCCTCGGAGAATTTAAATCACTATTTGATTCTGGACAAACAGGACACACAATTACAGAAAATCTGCTCTGAATCGTAAAAAAAGACATTAATTAATTAGAAAAGCGTTAATTTAATTCCTTTAGTGAATAGATTATATCATGGACACTTGTCGTAAATAAAGGTCCGATGAATTGTTACAAAAATTCTTTTAATTTCTTTTTAATTTTAATTCAAATAATTTATAAACAATTAAATCTTTAAAAATTCTCTATTAATCTGTAGCATTCAAGTGATATTGTTATTAAATTAAAGCTGTATTTACTAATCATAAGTGTAAAAAGCACGCCACAATTCAACGACACCCAGTATTTTTAAAATTATTTTGAATGCCTAGTATGCTACGAAGATAAAGCCTACGTCTGGGTTCATAATTCTTTTTCGTTTTATTGAAATATGAACATTTCGTGCGCTATTTAAAACAAAATTTTAACCCGGCCTGAAGATCGCTGTTTCCAGGATGAAAATTGAGTAACTACGATAACTATATATATATATATATATATATATATATATATATATATATATATATATATATATATATATATATATATATATATATATATATATATATAATAGTCAATTACTGAATCAATTGCTGATAGCCCCTGACAAGTGGACGGAAAGATTCCCGGAATGTCCGTCTACGAATTATCTGGAATCGGGATGCTGTAAAATCAATGAGTTAAGTGACAAACCTTAGACTGGTATTATATATATATATATATATATATATATATATATATATATATATATATATAATACCAGTCTAAGGTTTGTCATATATAGGTTATATATATATATATATATATATATATATATATATATATATATATATATATATATATATATATATATATATATATATATAATACCAGTCTAAGGTTTGTCACTTATATATATATATATATATATATATATATATATATATATATATATATATATATATATATAATACCAGCCTAAGGTTTGTCACTTAACTCATATATATATATATATATATATATATATATATATATATATATATATATATATATATGTCGGCTCGGGTTGAGGAATCGGAGAGCTGAGTTCGAATTCCAGTCGAATATATTACATTCACTTACGCGCTAATGCCCTTGGGAAAGGTATGAATCCTCTTCTTCTCCCCCCAGTAAATAGAACAGACTCGGTTCTATAGCCTTGGATCGCAACTGGTCTAGGAGGATCGTTTGCGGACCTTGTGACACGTAGTGTACCAGGTCTCTGTATTCGGCCCTTCAAAAAGTGTGGTCGGTTCAGCACAAAAACTTTACCGCTATAATAAAAATCATATGTGCAGGTGTCTGGCTGTCGGTTCCTAGGAACTGAGTTGCCTGACCCTCATACGTCGAATACGACGGGAGAACGCAACATATATATATATATATATATATATATATATATATATATATATATATATATATATATATATATATATATATATATATATACACACATATATATACACACACACACATATATATATATATATATATATGTATATATATATATATATATAGAGAGAGAGAGAGATGTCTCATTCAATGTGACGAAAAAGGAAAATTTTTTAAAGATTTTTGTGTAGAAACTGTCCCTTGTGGTACACACACACACACATACACTCACACATAATTATATATATATATATATATATATATATATATATATATATATATATATATATATATATATATATATATATATATATGCACATACGACAAGCTGTAAGTTATCAAATAGATAGATAGCAGGTCAATTGAATAAATTAGCTATGAATGTAATATGAGTGAACCGTTACCATTTGAAAAGCAAGATTTCCAACCATTGTCTGGTGCTGGGTAGTTACTCTACATGACCCCACCTTATTTTATTTCGGGGTATAAAATTTCTTCTCCGGGGAAAGAAAATGTTAACGTGTCTCGCCCGTTTATACAGCCCCGGAAACGGAGTTTGAATTTCACTGTCTCAGGCGTGAAGATTATATTGCGGAGTTAGCATATGGTGTGCCTAAATGGTTGAATCAACGGTTAAATGACACGATTGGAAGCCATGTATGAAGTTGAAAGAAAGCCTTGCTTACTTATTCTGCTTGGAAATAGTCTCACGGGTTTCTCTTCAGTTGTACACATGCCAATGATTTAAGGTTAAATCAATATATATATATATATATATATTTAGTCGGAATAAGTAAACGGTTTCCATATGTCTTCAATCAATCTACTGTCTGTTCTTTGAACCTTGTCTAGAGAATTTGATTATATGAGTGAGTAACTTTTAGAAGACAGATACCAAATACATGAAAGACTTTTTTTTCTAGCAAGTACTTCTCTTCAAGTTTTCTAGCCACTTGAAATGTTTTCATTTCGATCTTAAAAATAAAAATTTGAACTCCAGATTAAGACAGTTATTAGTAAAGAAAAAAAGTGAAAAACAGCTTTTGTGTGTGTGTGTGGGTATATGTGTTGGTATGTGTGTGTGTGTGTGTGTGTGTGTGTGTGTGTGTGTGTGTGTGTGTGTGTGTGTGTGTGTGTGTGTGTGTGTGTGTGTGTGTCCGAACTTTCTTGCCTGAAAACCCTGAATTTATGGCTGACGTATTTTTAATTATATTTTAATGTATTCATTATAATTTTCGTGTCTCACCAGATGCCAGCGCTTTTTCAAGGGATGGCGTAGACATGTTTGTTCTCTCTTCTTCTGTCAGTACCTTTGTAAGGTTTAAAAAATTCTATATACCGTTTTCTTAATAATTTTTAGTGTTGTTGCCAGCCGAACTTCCCTGATAAAACACTGAGCGTATTTTTACTTATATTTTTATTTATTATATTCTTTGTTTCTCGCCAGAGTTCAGCAATTTGTCAGGAGTGAGAGTATCTATGTACGTGTGTAAAGCAGCATCGCTTTTACAATAAAAACTATTTTATTATGGTGACCAACATTAGAGGCGGATGTTGGTGATTTGGCAGTGAAGTTTGAACTATTTCGCCAATGACCTATATATATATATATATATATATATATATATATATATATATATATATATATATATATATATGTATGCAGGTGTGCAGAAAAATAGGAAAGAACACGTTAGGTAGGTAATCCGGTGTTCCTTAGTATTTTGCTTTTATTTTCAAAAAGACAGTGCTTCATACAGAAGTAGAGCTTATATTATAATATTTTTAGTTTTTAAAAATATGATTCCTTCGCTACATAAGAGTTCTCATGTTTCAAAAGCGAGAGCCGAGACCCCTAACATGATTTTTGAAGTTATGTAGAGTTAAGGTGCCAGGACCCGCTTTCTCGCTTGACAAGGAAGCGGGTCCTGGCACCTTAACTCTACATAACTTAAAAAATTATGTTAGGGGTCTCGGCTCTCGCTTTTGAAACATGAGAACTCTTATGTAGCGAAGGAATCATATTTTTAAAAACTATATATATATATATATATATATATATATATATATATATATTACAGTGAGGTTCACCCTATACAAGGCCCGGGGACCACTCGAGGTAGAAAGCTAAAAGTAAGAAGCAGCTTGTTCGGATAGGAGGAGAAGATCACGTTACACCCTAGTCTTGATTTTAGTAGGGAAACGTCCTTTTGGAGTCTGTTTATAGGCTAGTGGTAGCGGGAAGAAACTGTTCGCGTGGAACTTGCTTCTCACCAATGGCATACAGAAAGAATGAAGGTGGTTCGCTATAATGTGCGTGGAATGGCGGGTCCTGGCAGTTCGTCCGATCACTCTCCTTCGAAGTAGCGATAGAGAAGTGATAGGCTTGCCACATCCCGTCTGTCAGAGAGGTGTTGCAGGGTGAAAAATAATTTGCCACCCACAAGGACGCGGGACGAATTTGGACGTTATCGAAAAAGGAAAGTGAGCCCTGGGCATCTCCTGCCCAAATATCACAACAGTACTCCATTTTAGGCCTGATATGGCTCTTGTAAATATAGAGGATAGCAGGAGGAGTCATGGATTTATTGGAGCGGTACAAGGAATATGGTCATATTTCCTGTATCTTTAACGATTCATCGTATGTACGAGTTCTGCTTGAGGTCTGGGGGAGTGACTTTAAGTCCCAACAATCTCTCAAGACAGGGAGTATATATATATATATATATATATATATATATATATATATATATATATATATATATATATATATATATATATATATATACATATATATATATATATATATATAGTATTAGGAAGTCACCCGATTCCGCTACCTTGGTTTCAACCTTTCAGTTTCTTAAGGCGATTTCGGTATGAATGTTATATTTTTAAAAAATGAGTGACTGAATAAGCGCACGATGTTAGGTATGGTAGAAGAGGAGGAGGAGGAGGAGAAAAAGGAGGGGAATTCAAGTTTATTGGAAATGTATCAGAGGGGGATTAAATGAAATAAACATGTTCTTTGTATCCCACTTCAAATGAATTCAAAAGGAACTTTTTAGTATGTATACAGCGGGGCATAATTTTCGTTCTCTGGTTTAAAAGGATTTTGGTCAATTACAAAGGCAAACTTATTTTAACTGTGATAAAATCTGCATTTCATTGTGATGGTAATTTTTAAAAAACGCGTATTTTTTTTTTAATTTATTCGTTGCATCTATGGAAGTTTTTGCAAAACAAGCCTCTGCAAATATAAGGCAGTTGGCCGGAAATGGTTAGAATTGCAAAATGGCATTAAATGATTGTTATATGCACTTCAATGTGTTGCCGCTACACTTGTAATTCATCCCTGAGGATAACCTTGGAGGAGATCGAAAGTATTTGGGTAGGATAAAACTACGGCACCTGCCTTGACGAATTTCATCTTGACATCAAGAAATTGATTAGAGAACCGGAAAGAATCAGTATAAAAATAGACATAATCGGTCTATATTATTCAATGAAACATGTTCGAAGGAAGATATGCTGCCTAAATATATATACATATATATATATACATGTACACACATACACACACACAGATATATAAGGATTACAAGAACCTCCAGTTAAACAAAAAGATCAAAGACATTTTCGCTAAACCACCCATTAATGCAAAGAAACAATCACCTAACCTATCAGCTATCCTCACCTCTACCAAATATCTAAACAATAAAAACCAATCAGGAAATTACAAATGTAACAAAACTCGTTGTTTATTTTGGAAACATTTAATAACCGATAGTGTATTTTCTGTACCCAACACCAATATCAAAATACACCCACCTCGCCTCACCTGTGATAGTCATAACATAATCTACTATTTATACTGCATAATATGTCCCAATACTGGATATATTGGTGAATCTGGAAATAATTTTAGATTTAGCTTCAACAATCATAAACTAACCATACGTCAAAACAATCCTTATTCCCCCATAGCTGAACACTTTAATCAATCAAGACACTCATTAGACAACTGTAAATGTTTATTGATAGATCACGATTTCAGTTCCACATACACACGCAAAAAAAAGAAAAATACTGGATTTTAAAATTAAACACATATAAACTAGAGTTAAACAAAGGCTTGGGAATTTTAAATCTGTATAAATATTTCAATAGTTAAAAATTTTTTTTTTAGATATAGTTAAAAAAAAACTTTTTAAACAACATCTAAAATATTATTATCGTTAGATTTACGTTAGAAATATTCAAACAAAGTTACATTCCACATCACGTGACGTCCGCGTCTCGCGACGGACGCTACTTGTAAACAAACTTCTGAATACATTTATTTCTGATGAAAGATCGGGGCAGATCTGAAATATCATATATATATATATATATATATATATATATATATATATATATATATATATATATATATATATATATATAAATACTTTCACAAAAAAACATTCAAATTTTTTTTCATTTGCAACTTTTCAGTTGTTTTCTCCAGATTATATATATATATATATATATATATATATATATATATATATATATATATATATATATATATTATAAACTGTAACATTGGAACATGCAAGTTACCACGACAAAATGCATATTTGTACCACCAATGTTAACCACCTGATGAGATGTCTAAATTAGACATCGAAACATATAAGCATTTTTGTTGTGGTAACTTGCATGTTCCAATGTAACAGTTTATAATAAATATCTATTGCTCTACTTTTGTATTAAGCCCCTTTTTTAAATTAATGTTATGAACGTTTGAATTTATATTCTTTTCGTTCTTTCGTATATATATATATATATATATATATATATATATATATATATACGGAGGAATTTCAAAAATTATCCGCAAACGGTGTGTTATGGCAAGTTTCATTAAAAACGGCGAATATTCCATTTTGCTTACTTTTGTTTATCTGTTCAACATTTCTAATTTATTATTTTCTAATTTCCAGTTGGTATTGGAAACAGATGAAGTCGAATCTTGAAGTAACTGAAATGTGGTTCTACAGAAGGATGGTGAGAATAAAATGAACCGAACACGTGAGCAACGACGACGTTCTAGAGACAATGAAAACAAATAATTGATATTTCTGGAGCAATTAATGAGGAAAGGGAGCTTACAAATTTTAATTCTCACAGGTAAGAGAGGCAGAGGAAAGCAAGACATGATATACCTGTCGAGCTTGAGTGAATAGGTGGCGGAGCAGGGTTTAGAAGAAATAGTAATGAGACAAAATTTATTAAGAGCTACAAAGGAGAAGGAATTGTGGAGAGCCATGATCGCCTACGTTATCAAGGGGCAAAGCATATAGAAGATTGGAAAATGAAATTTCTTATATCAGAGTACTTTCGGCTAACACCACGTATTTTTGTCTGCTATGTCATCAGTTTATGTTTTGAACATTATCTTTCGTGTGTTGACCTTTATTGCGTTTCACGTAGTCACCTGGGAGTTATATTTAATTTAATTTAATATTTTTTTTTTGTGAAATATATTTATTATGCTGGGTTCGAGGTCTGAGATTTTATGAAAGTTGCAAAAAACGAAAAATTGCTGTCCAAATACACCCAACGGCGAATACCGGTTAAAGAATGCAAGAGGAAATGTACTCACATATTTGAGAGACAAAAGATTAAGTGTCACTGTGGCAGTAAATGACGAAATGCAAATTCACAAACTATTCGCGCCTTCTTATCACGTGATGACCCCTCACAAAAATGTTGCTTTGGTTATATGTCGGCCTCGTTTTATTACTCGTTTACTAATTTTTGACTTTATCAATGAAATCAAAATTTGAACAAATGTAAAAGTCAGCATTTTAAAACTAAACGAAAATTTCCCTCAATTATATGAATTTTGATATGGAATATTTATTAATATTACTTTTCGGGTGGTCACTTCATTAACTTATTAGGTCTTGTTGTTATAACTTTCTAAGTTGAGCGGAAAGTAAGATTAAAGAAGATGCTTCCAACTAGATTTGAATGCACTTATCACATTCCAAGAGTTTGATTTCTATGGACAGCGTCTTAATCAATTCGGTGACGAAAACATATGATTAGACTTAGCAAAGATAGTCATATCGCTATACATATACTCTAAAGCTTCACGATATTTTGTGGTGGTGTTTAGCAATTGTCTTAAATGGTATTGTGGTTGAACTACTCACAAAAAAGATGTTATAATGACAATGGCATGGAGAACACTATCAAGAATTAATAACATTTAAAAAAAATAAAAAATGTCTGAAAGTGCAACTCTAGTTCAACAGTAGAAACAAATCTGTTATGCCAGTGAAACAGTTGGACATTAACAAAATCCCTGGCAAAAAATAGATGATCTGTACACAGGACTATTGAGAACAGCGCGAAATATCAGTTGGAAACAATATCTACCCAATGAAGAACTGGTCTTTGCTGAAGAAGTAAACAATAAGTTATTTATACACTTATGGTATTATGAGATCCAAATTATGCGAAAAGATCCTGAGGCAGACCATAAGAATCTTCATTGATCATTGATAGATGACATCGTCATTGGAAAGGAATAAGTGGTTAGAGCAATGGATGACATAAATCGTCGGAAAGAATTGATTAGAAGTGTTTATTGGTGTAAAGATGATCAGAGGTCGATAGATAAAGTGATTTAACTTCTGAAATGAAATATTTGTCATTATTTCTTTTTAGTCTTCCCTGTTAGTCTTACTTTTTATCAAAAATATCTTTTTTATCGTTAAAGTGCCTCAACTGAAAAATAAAGAAGTAGTTACTCTTATCTTGGGATCTCATTTCCATGAACGATGCTTTGACCAGTTCGGCCACAGAAGCCTATGTCTACACAAGGAACAAATCTACGGTTAGATAACCAAAGTTTTTCATTTTCTTCTTCCTTTTTTTCTTTTGTTTCTTTTCCCTTCTTATCGACCCAAGATACATATATGCTAAACGATGATGTAAACGCAAATTTTCCAAGAGTAAGTAGGTAGGCCAATGGTTAATAAGGTTATCTTGCAAGCCATCGTTTGTGATTTGAGTTCTGTTTTTACTGGTTGTTCCCCGCAACAATTTCTCTTATGGCCTTGTTTCAGAGTTGATCTTATTAAATAACACCAGCTAACAAGCTAATCCCCAAGTCCCGTGCATATGTTCTGTCACATTATGTTACGTTTAGTGAGTGTGTAATTTTACGTATACAATTAAAATATTGTTTATATATATATATATATATATATATATATATATATATATATATATATATATATATATATAAGCTAGCGAAAATTAATAAACAAATTTATAAATCTCTTTCTGTCTGAATTTCAGGATGAAGAGTTATTTACATTCGAAAAAATATCCACATCTTTGTTGCTACTTTTTTTTTTTACTAATGTTCACCCGTTACAAGGCCTGAGAATCACCCAAGGTAGAGAGTTACTATGTGAAGTTGTATTAGCGTAAGAAAGGGCAATAAGTGAAGTTTTGGTGACTATGCATGAAACATTACGACTAAGTCTAGACTTGATGAGGTCAAGACTTAATTAGTGAATAAAATTCCAAAGTTCAAGCAGGGACGTTAGAAGTATAGAGCTGGTGTAAACTCCAGAAGAATTGGAACCATCACAACGTTTCGGCCATTGTACTCTCCGGCCTTCCTCAGGGGTCTATCGATCCAGGTAATCTCCAGGGAAGTTCGAACTGAAACCTTTATTTAATCTACAAGGCAAGTCCATGTCCATGTCAGGAACTATTTCGTCCTGTTCTTCTTATTTAATATTGCTCAGTTATTGCTTGCCTTCTTTTCACAGAGAATAAATCTGTACCATTCGATTCAGGGGCTAAGATAACAATTATTATATCACCCAAATTCGCGAAACCAACACTTTAATTCACTAGAACAGGGGTCGGCTAACTACAGCACGCGTGCCACACGATTCAATTTCCAATGGCACGCAGCCGCAAATGACATCATGACGTCCGAACCAATAACTACTACAAGGCAAAGAAGATATTTAATTGTTTCAATTTTAATATATACTAAAGTATATATACTATATATTACTATATAAAATATATTGTAGAACAGGTATATTGACCTAGACTTGTATAAAAAATATGTATGCTGATAGCAGACTGAATGATTTTAAAACCCTAAGTCGGCACATAGCAAAAGTTTGCCAACCCCTGCACTAGGATATTGTTCTGTGGGACAATCCTGAGTGTGGAACTTGAAATCTTAAACCTAATGATCTTTTTGCCTGCCTTAATTATTTTTTAAAACTTACCAATCCAAATTTACTGCATCGGTTATACGAACTAGCATTTAACACAAAATGTTCTATTGCGTTTAAAACATCATATTAAAAAAAAACGGGTGAAACGCTCGTCCGAATAGTTTGTTAAATAATTAAAATATTTTATTTTAGCACACCATATATCCCATTGAAGTGCTTATACGGATTCTCCAAAAGGAATTTACTGATTTCAATTTAATTGTAAAAGACATAGCATAAAATTGATCATTCTATATTTCTGAGATGAGATATTTTAACCATTTACACTATTTATGTTGTTCGGACTGTTGTCCTCATCTTTATTGTCATATTCACGACGTTTCGGTCATTGTACGTTCCGCCCTTCTTCAGGTGGTATACGTTGAAACCCTTTATTTAGTACACGCAGGTTGATTGTTCTAGTTCTACGTGACATGCCCATTTTTATATCTCAGTTTCAGTTAATTTCCTCTAGTAACTCAACTCTCCAAGTTTTTTTTCACCTCTGAGGTGACCACTTATTAAACTCAATACTCTTTGAGTAAAGTCATTTTTGGGGGTTACTTCAACCTTCAACGCTTTTACCCAACTGGCCATGTTTCCAGCGTAGGTGAACAAAAACCTTGGAGAGTCGAGTTACTAAAGGGAGATAAGAGAAGCTGAGTTATCCGAAAGAGGCATGGCACATGGAACTAGAATAATCTAACCACCCCTCCATGGACTAAATAAAGGGTTCGGTTCGAAATTCCAACGTATATCACATGAAGAAGGCCGGAGCGTACAACAACCGAAACGTCATGAGTATGACAATAAAAATAAGGACAAAAGTCCGAACATTGTAAATAGTGTAAATAATAAAACTGATCTTAAGCGAGTTTATATTCGATACTAGAATATGTCGATGTTTATAATTAAAAGTTTTATTCTTTTCATATTTCTACCAACTACAGAAGATGAAAATGGAAAAGTAAACAGAAATTAGAAAAATATTGCATTAGATGTAACGCATTACAGTCCAGTGATATTTGCCAATCAGTTTACAATTGACCTTTTGTAGGGTACAGTGTTGTACTTTGTTAATGATTACAGTGTTATACGTTTCTGAATTTTTTCTTCTTTGTTTTTACTTCATTTCCTCGTCAAAATACAAAAAAAAATGACAAAGAGAAAAACAGAAAATGATAGCAAATGTGAATTCAGCTAAAAATGGGGAAAATGATACAAAGACTTCATTGTTACATTTGTAAACCAATTGTTGAGCAGCCAATTATAGTATAGTGGCCTTAGTTTTATCAGGCCGTTAAAAGCGGATTATTATCCAAACATTTACAATAAAAACGATTAGAGAGAAGTTGGAAGAACGGAAATGAATTTTCTTTTATTTTTATTTCCTAGAAAGAAAATATGTGAATATATGTTATATGCCTTCTCTCCAGCCCTGAAAAGGAAAGCTATCTTATGCTATAAAAGTTTTTTTCATTCATAAGTCTTATAATATAAGTGGCTGTGTCTACTCACAAATCAGGAGTGCAACTTTTCTTAGCAGTGTCTCCCTGAAGACCTTGTTTCTGTAGAGAGATTCCCATGACGGTCCAAACACAGTGCATACTAATTGCAGATGGGGAAAGGAAGTTAACCTAACAACAGTATCAAAGAAAATGAGCAGGTGAAAAAAAAAATGAAGTAATCGCAAATTCAGTGAAGAATCAGAAAAACTAAAATGATTTCATAATTGCATTGTTGGCTTACCAAATATATGCTGTTCGGTTTTTCTATTATATGATTTGTTGAAAGCAGATGAACACCGAAACATATACAGTAAAAAAATAAAAACGGCTAAAAAGTTGGCTGAATGTAAATGACACAATATGCTCACAATGTGTTATATGCTTTCTCTCAAACCCTGAAAAGGAAAACTCGTGATGCCATAAAACTGTTTGTTCTCACGAGTAAATTTTACAAGTAGCTTTTCTACCCACGCATAAGGAGTGCATCTTCTCTTAGCAGCGTTTACCCGAAGACCATCTCTCTGTACAGACAGAGCTTCACTGATTGGCCGTTTAGAATCACATGACTGGCCAAACACAGGGCGTACTAATTGGAGAAGTTAACCTAACAACATGATGACTTTGTGAACAAAATACATGAAGATGCTTATTAACATACAGATGGAATTGTTGGCCTAGAAAGAAAATCATTATTGAAAATGAAATTTGATGAGTTTTCCTTAACTTCAAATGTTTCTGACCTTATTAGTTTCTGTTGAACATTAACCTATGAACATTTTCCAGAATAAAGGAAATTTGTTTCAAATTTCATCTACCATTTTGGAATAACAAACAGATGTGAACAAATATTTTCAGCTATGTAATTAATGAAAAGAAAATGATAAGGGATTGACTGATTGAAATTTAAATAAAGTATTGCCATCCTCAGTAACCGCAATAGTTGCTCCGTAAGTAGTGCCTCCTATTTATTTCAACATAAACTACAACAGATAGGGCAGCACGCTAACATCATTCAATTAAATAGGTTTCCAACCATAACATGCTATTTTCCCCAAATAGACACTACCATTGGTCATGCATTTACGATGTGCCCTTGACTTCATGGGTTAACAGCACGGATTGACTATTTAGAACCTTGCTTGTTACACTCGCCGCTGTCGCCACAGCTAACATATCTTTCCCTCAAACTAACTTGTCTTCACATACACTGTTTCGTCTCCATAATTGTTCACCAAACATTGATAAATGCTAATGGATGCAATTCTGATGTCAGGACTCAATATAATAAAATAAGAGCCTTACTGTTAGAGTTACCTTTGTAATTTAATTCTAAAATTTAAAAGTTTAGTGAAATCGAAACAGATTTTAAAGTTTCATTGAGGAAACAATGCCCATCTTGTTTGTATTTTATATTATATAAGTATTTGAAGAATAATTAATTGGTGTCAATTTTTTATATGGTGCATAGCTCTTACCAGGCGGTTGTGAAGACAGCATAAAAACTGTGATTAGAACATACCTCGTTGTTTTCCACGAGATTTGTTTTTCGCTGCAGAATTCAAATATTGAACTTAGCACTATTTGATTGCTTATAAATCAATGGGAATTGATAATAAAAATGTTATCAATGTTATTTTACATTGTGAAGGAAGCAAATATAAGAAATTATAAATATCCATGAAAAATATTTTTAGCCTTTAATAAACATTAACAGACACGTTGTCTAATTTAATAATTGATTCATTCATTTTTCTACGGCTTACTAAACTATTGCAGGTTATTTAACAACAGAAAATATTTTTAGATTGTAAGAATTTTTGAGCTAATAATGATTTAGTGATACATGACTTACTAATTAACCCATAGTTAGGGAGAGAAGAGGTGGATTCATAACTTCCCCAAGGGTATTTTCGCGTAAGTGAATATAACGAACCCGACTGGAATTGGAACTCGATTCTCCGATTAACAAATCCAAGTCGTTATGCATTAAACACTCGCAAGCTTCTTTATTCTCAAACGGTCACCATCTAGGTACTGACCAGGCTCGACGTTGCTTAACCTCGGTGATCGTACAGGAACCGGTGTTTCAACATGATATGGCCGTAAACCTAGAAAGTGTGTTTGATAGATCAACTTTTTCTTTCTCTGAGCCCTCAGAGACATGTGTACATAAGTTTCGGATAATAGAATTAAAAAGAAAACGTTTAAAGCCGTAAAAGGAAGTGTTTCTTCACCAGACGAGTCTGACCAATTTTTGGTTTGTTTATGTCTGGAGGCGAACGCGTTAATGGCAAGGGGTGCACACATGTTCCACTGAGGGTAAAGGATTGGGAGGAGTGAGAGTTGGAATGTATGACGAGGTAGATAGGTATATATCATTAAGAATGATATATACGTATACACCGAATAAACCTTTCCTTAAGGGAACCAGTTTGAATTTGCCAGTTTCAGACTAGAGACACTTACAAAATTCTGCTGAGCAAAACATAAAATTAAATGATTAGAAATTCGAATTAGGAAGATTATGTTGCGCCAGTATTTCAACTTTCTAGGTGCAATTATTTCACCTACAAAATCAGACAAGCAGGACATATCTAGAAAAAGTTGATGTGAAATATGTCATGGAAAAAAGGAAAAGGTTTTTTGGTTTGGGAACTAAAGGGCCTAAAATAAATATTTGTATTCGTCATTCTGTCAGGATGTGCGTGGGTCGATGTTCGTGGGGCGTAACAGATGCCTGCTCGGAATGAGTACTCAGAGAGACGGGTTCGAATTCCAGTCGAGATCGTTACATTGATTTAAGCGCAAATATTCTTGAGAAATGTATGAATTTATCTCTTCTCTCTCCAGCCAGCTATGTTTTAAAAAGAAGGGCAGACCGAGTCCTATAGCCTTGGTTGGCAACCAAGTCTACTACAGAAAGTAACGACAGCCTACTGCGGAAATTCTTCTGCTAAGTCAATCATGAATCGAAAAGAGATGATTGTGAAAGCGCGTATCAGGCACGGCACATAAGGAAAGGTATGAATCCACCTCTTCTCCCCATAGCTATGGATTAATTAGTAGGACTTTTACCAGTAAATAATTATTATCTCCAAAAAATTATTACAATATATAATATTTTGTAGCTTTAAATAATCTGAAAAAAGTTGATAAGCCATAAAAGAACTTATATTAAGAATACTATATACCTTCAATGTATAGTTTTCTTAATACAACGTTTCGACCGATGAATTCTTCAGACTTCTTCAAATTTCTCTTACATACGTGCTTTGGATACTTTCTAGTATTTTTTGCTTCTTTTTCATTTCTGCAAGTTGGAAATTACAATTTGACAAAAAAGAGGTTTGCGTATTAAGATCCCATTTGAAGGAAGGTGATTTGATTCTATTTTGGCTGTTAATATTAAAAGTGATGTCTAAATGTAGACTAGAAGTTATAAAGAGATTTGATTTTACAGCAATTTCAGCGATGATATTGATATTTTAAATGATTTGACACTGTTGAAGAAAGATGGTTCCACCACTATGATCCACTGACCATATAATAGCCTATGCAGAAGTGGTACTCAAATTATTAATTATATAAGAAATTCAAAACCCAAAAGTTTGTAGAAAAGATCTTGTATACGGTTTTGGGAAAAGGAAGATAGTTTGAGGACTGGCTATTTTCTGGAGAGCCAAACAGAATATTATATTTTCTTGCCTTGCCGATTAAAGAAGGCGCTGGGAGAAAATCGGATAATGACGTTGAAAGAAAAAATAGAGAGGCATTGGAAGAAAATGCTGCTGATGGCGAGTGAGTCGTCGGAAGGAAAACGGTGAGAGGCGTTAGAAGAAAAACGGGGATTAGGCGTTAGAAGGAAAAACGAAAAGAAGCGCTATAATAAAAACGGTAAGAGGCATTAGAAGAAATATAACGAAGAGAGGCGTTAGAAGAAAAAACAGGGGAGAGGCGTTGGAAGGAAAATGGGGCGAGGCGTTGGAAGGAAAATGGCGCGAGGCGTTAGACGAAATATAACGAAGAAAGGCGTTGGAAGGAAAAAACGTAGAGAGGTATTTGAAGGAAAAACGTTAGAAAGGTGTTGGAAGCAAAATACGGATAGAGGTCTTGGAAGAATAAAGAGGGTTGCGAGAAGGTATTCTCTTTTGGAGGGACAATGCAAATATTCACAGAACTGAAACGATGGTAAATGTTTTGAAGAATTTGAGGATTGTGTGCATAGACGATCAACGCCACTCTTCAGATATTGCTACATTTGAAGATTTCTTATTTCCAAAACTTAAAAGGCGTTTTTCGAATGATTCGGAAGTGATAGCACCAGCAGAACAGCATGTCAATAACTAAAGAACATTTTTGGGAAAGTTTAAAGCAACTTGATAATTGTGGTACCAAGTGTGTAGAATCGAGGGCTGAATATGTGGAATAGCAGATTCATTTCAAAGCCATAGATTATTCTGATCGGTAAGGTTGAGAAATTTTCAGCACCCCCTCCTAGACAAAGATATAAATAATGATCCATGTGTGTTTATACATGAAAAAAGAAAAGAAAAAACACACGGAATTTATTTGGATCTAGAAATCCCTCCGTATTTTCTTTCTTAATCTTTTGTTCTCTCTCTCTTCCCCTCTCCCTCTCTCTCCTCTCTCTCTCTCTCTCTCTCTCTCTCTCTATATATATATATATATATATATATATATATATATATATATAAGCTTGTGTGTGCGCAGATAGATATGAACAGAAATACCTACAGAGAAACAGACATTTGTTGACACACCCCTGTAACGGAACCAAACAGATGGCCACAAAGTCTTAAATTCCTCTCTGGAATTCCAGTCTGACAGAGGCCATTATTCTAGGAATGGCATAAAAGCATGACTTTATAATGTCTACCTTGTTCATTGGAAATATCTGTGTTTTATACTAACATCTGGAAAAAAAGATGTCTCATTTTAAAAGCTCGAGATATTTTTTCTGCAAATGCGTAACAAAACCGTCAAACGTCGTAACCACAGAACTATACCTGTAAGTATGCAGACATATAAAATAAATTAACTTAGTTTGGCACAAGGTCACAATAACGTAGCACCAGTGCGAATAAAGCATACTACAGAAATTAGACAGCGAAACAACGAAGCATTACGCTAGACTAAACCTTAAATAGTTATTAAATTTCGTGAGGCACGAACCCAGTGCGGCAGGGCACTCGGTGAGGATCAAACTCACTACACTAAGAAAGTGGACGAGGAGAGGAGCTTAAATTTAAAAAATTATTTAACAAGATAAATATCGCTTCTACAGTAGACGCCTTAAAATGTTATTAACCTTCTAGAGACCCAGTGTGGGCATATCGAGGGTAAAAGGGATAGGGAAAAGCAGTGGGCTAACTGCCTGAGTAGCTTGTGCAAACGGGTAGCGGAACGGAGTAAGAAGGATAGTAAAGAGTCAAACGTTACTAAGAGCCACAAGGGATTGGAAGTCGTGGAGTGTCATGACCGCCCACGATAGTGTTAGTGTATCTGGTGAGTTTCGAACTCACTACACTAACAAATTAGACTGCGAGATAAGCTTGTTAACTATCACCCTACAGAATATATACACTAAGCACGTTAATATAGATCCTAGTAAGGAGATAAGCAATGGGAAACGTTTTGAGTGCTTGAGTTAATCTTATCTGAAAGCGCTTTTGCTCTAAAGTCAGTTGAATAGCACAAATTGAGAAGAGAAATGCTCTGTACTCGCCTTTAGGGAATATCTTATTTCATTGCTTCACATTTTATATGAATCCCTAACAATTCAGAAAACTTCTTGTGTCATTTATTTTAAATCTGGCACGGCAATAAAACGAAAAAGAAAGAAAACGAGTAATAAAGAAAGAACATGCCAAGAGAAACTAAAACAAAGTCGTAATATTATATCTTAACCACTTGGAAGTTGCAACAGCTGACGAGATATTCCGCCAATATGATATCACATACTTAGAGGTCACTGAAATTAATGTCAATTAATGTCTAAATAGCGAACTTTGCTGCTACGCGATATCTTTCCCCCTGTATGGCAGTGAATACTAGACAATCTCCTCAAAGATGAAGAAGAAACTTGAAGCAACAGAAATATGTTTCTACAGAAGGATGCTGAGAATACCATGGACTGAAAATGTTAGCAACAACAAAGTGACAAAATGGGCACTTATACTAACATCAGAAAGAGACAGTTGAAACTTTTAGGGGACATAATGAGGAAAATTGACACGTACAGGACATGCTGAAGGCAAGAGGGATAGAAACATCACGTGACCGAAGTAACGAACTGGTGTAAATGAATGGAAGAACAGGATTTAGGAGAGATAACAAAATGAAAAAATTTACTAAAATATACAAAGGATAGGACAAATATACAAGGGTCACGGCACATTATTTAACGCCATACCACTGCAGGATATAAGCGATCATGGCTTTCCATAGTTTCCTTTTGTTTATTATCTGTGATTCATCATGACTTCTTGGGATAGCTAAGGTTTCCAATTTCTTTATCCACAGTTTGAAATTCATTAACTTAGACTAGTTGCCACCCCAGGCTAGAGAGGCCAGTCTACTGTACTATTTAATCCATGAGTAGGGTAAGAAGAGATGGATTCATGCCTTCCCCAAATCAGTTGTGTGCAAATGACGAGCTAATTCCACTTTTCACACATTCAAAACACGTAATTACATAAAACAAAAAACTAAAGACTGTAATAAATACAGCAGATTGTCTTATTTTTAAGTTTGTTTATAAATCTTTTACAGAAGGATGCTGAGGATATCATGGACCGAACATGTGAGCAACGACGAAGTTTTAGAGAAAATGGAAACAAAAAGAAAACTTATACATGAGGAAGAGACAGACGAAATTTCTAGGATATATAATGAAGAAAGAGGGCTTGGAAAATCTGATACTCACAGGACAGATTGAAGGCAAGAGGGACAGAGGAAAACAACGCATAACCTACTTAGTGAGCTTGAGTAATTGAATGGCGGAACAGGTTTTAGGAGAAATATAAAACGACAACATTTATTAAGAGCTACAAGTGAGTGGAAATTGTGGAGAGCCATGACCGCCTTGGCCCTGAGGGGCACGGTACATAAAGTAGAAATCAGCCTATATGGCAGTGAATGCTGGACAAATTTCTCTTAGATAAAGAGAAGACTGGCGGCAATAGAAATGTTGCTCTACAGAAGGATGCTGAGAATACCATGAACTGAAAATGTTAGCAACTAAGAAGTTTTAAGGAAAATAGAAACAATAAAGAAATTTTACTTAGAATCAGAAAGAGACAGTTGAATCTTTTTTACATGATGAAAAAGTACACTTGCAGGATATATCGAAGAAAAAAGGCATAGAAAAAGCTACGAAAGACAGGAAATTGTGGAGAAAAATGATCGCCTTCGTCCTGAGGGGGCAAGACACATAAAGAAGAATAAGTGTTGAACTGCTATTTAATGTAAATGATCCTATATGGCAGTGAATGCTAGAAAAATTTTCAACCACCGGAGGCAACAGAAATGTAGTTCTACAGAAGGCGGAACAGGTTTTAGGAGAAATATAAAACGACAACATTTATTAAGAGCTACAAGTGAGTGGAAATTGTGGAGAGCCATGACCGCCTTGGCCCTGAGGGGCACGGTACATAAAGTACAGTATATGGCAGTGAATGCTAGAAAAATTTTCAACCACCGGAGGCAACAGAAATGTAGTTCTACAGAAGGATGCTGAGAATTCCATGGACCGAATGTGAGCAACGACGAAGTTTTAGAGAAAATGGAAACAAAAAGGACACTCAGAATCAGAAAGTGAGAGTTGAAATTTCTAGGATACATAATAAGGAAGGAAGGAAGGCTTGGAGAATTTGGCCCGCACAAGACCTTCATTTTAACCTATTAATGCCGACCTTAAACTCTGGTATTAATTATAAAAATTAAAATAAAACCCGGTATTAATAAGAGATTTATAAAAATCCGGTATTAATGAGATAATACAGTGGCCTAAGAAAAGTTTTTAGCCAGGAGAAATAAACTACATCCAATTTCAAAATTTAATTACGTAATCCCAACTCAACATAAATAAACAGTATTTGGAACTGGTATAGAGTAGGTCCTCCATTTGCTAGTTTCAGTGCTTGTATTCGATTTTTCATGGATTTGATCAAGTTATCAACAATCGTCTGATCCATTTTGCAACTCCTTTATCAATGTTACTTTATGGGTTGCCACTGACGTGATTTTGGTTGCACGCTCTCGAAATTTTCGGTCAAGGTGCTCTCAAACGAGCTCTATTGGATCCATTTCAAGGCTTTGGGCTACCCATCACAGTGACTTGATTCCTTGCGATTCCTTCCAGGCCTTTGCTACCTTGCTCGTATGACATGGCTCTCCATTTTCTTGAAAAAAGTAGACATTCTTGTCAATCTGATTGGTTTCAAATAGTGGGGGTAGTCCTTTCTCTAATATTTGACAGTATTTTGGACAATTCAACCACTCGTCAACAAGAATCAGCTCAGATTTACGTCCAGACCAGACAGCACCCCACGCCATTACTATAATCCCACCATGTTTCACGGTTGTCTGCAGATATTCAGCGTTCCAAGTCTCATTCTGATTTCTTCAAACATAAACCTGTCTCGAATTCGTTTATTGGCAGAATTTATTTTCATCTGTCCAAATTACAGAGTGCCAAAATTCATAATCTTTGCTCACGAATTCTCTCGCCCAGTCCATACCCCTGTTCCTTTTAACATCTGAAATCAAGGGCTTCTTTCTTGCAACTCTTCTTTGATAGCCTAGCTCTTTCAGAGTCTTTCTCTCCGCATATAGCGACATTTCCATGTTGTTGACAACATCTTTGACGCTCTGACGACGGTTTCTGATGACTTCTCTCTTCAGCGCCATTTTCATTCAACCAGACACGATGCTTGGTTTTTCTGAACGTTGTTCCACACCACAATGGCCTTCTTCCTTAAATTCCTTCACAATATTATTAACCATATGATGATTAACCTGGAAAAACCTAACAATTTCTCTATTTGACTTGCCACACTGATGCCATCTATTATTTGCCTTCGTTGAAATTCAACAATTTCCTTACTTTCACGAACTTTGATTACAAAATATAAGTCAACTATCGTTCATAGATGACAGTAGCTTGATACTAACGCGGTATTGTCTGAGAAAATGAAGATACGTTATTAAACAAGCCAAAATTGCCGTAATTAAGAGTGGCTAAAAACTTATCATAGCCCCACTGTATAGTAATATTCAAACTCGAGCCTCATGATGAAACAAGCGAACGGTCTAAGCATTCGGTAATGGCATGCGGGTTGGTAATCAGTAAAATACACCACTTATATATTTTTTGAGAAGAATAAATTAATTTTATTTTAATTTTTAATATTTTTTTTTTTGGCAGTCATTGCATAAAAGTATGTTTGTCGGTTGTTAGGGTTTTTTTCAGTTTTTGTTTAAAAAACGTTCTTGTCTTGCATTTCAAGTGGGTTTTGATATTTATTCATTTTCGCCTCGCACCGTTCAAGGTCAGATTGGTGGCTGGGGTAAATAGGGATAGTAAGATTGTATTACACCAAGCTCCCAAGGGAGGTGGGCTGAGAACCTTCGAAAATATATATATATATATATATATATATATATATATATATATGTGTGTGTGTGTGTGTGTGTGTGTGTGTGTGTGTATAACGTGGTCCGAATGTCGTGTCACGCTTACGAAAAAGTAATGAGAACAATAGAAGAACAAGTAATGCAGTAATACAAAGCACATATACTGGATTCAGTTTATTCACTTTCATTGACGCTGTCACACATCGAGAAGGTCTGTATGAACACCATCATTTTCATGACACAAAATAATGGGACACCTTGTCCTGTGTGATATCTTACGAAGCTGTGCTTTATTGATTGTTGGGAAGGCTCTCTGAACGGCGTCCTTCAACTGATGGGTAATCTGGTATCGTTCATGGGAAACTCTCTCCTTGATAATACCCCACACAGTGTTGTTATATTATATAGGGGTAACAAGACTTTCGGAATAACTTTGTGTGTATATATATATATATATATATATATATATATTGATGTTTTGTTTTATTACAATAATGTTCACTTTTTAATAGGCCCAAGAGCCATTCGAGGTAGAGGGTTACAGGGTAAGCGGCACTGTTTATGGGGATATGTAGGGGAAGATACCAGTTACCCCTAGACTTGAACAGTTTAACATTGTAGTGATTGGGGAAGCATGCACTTGGGAGTTGATTCCACAAAGCAGTGAGAAGAAGCTGCTCGAGTGGAACTGTCATCTGACAAGTTGAATAAAAATGAAATGAGGGTGGTTCGCTAAGATTCGTGGCATGGCGGTTCTTACATAAAATAAAAGTTAAAAACAGTCACCCTCACATAGAAGACGAATTGTTGAATCAGGATTCATTACAATCTATTCTAAGTCAACAATTCGACTTTCACGACCCGAACAGCCAAATAAGGTTGAACTCGACTTGCATACGAGTATGTTTTCATTTTATTTTTTTATCTCGAATTTGACTTTCTACGAGATAACATTTAATCAACTCTCACAAGTACACATTATATATATATATATATATATATATATATATATATATATATATATATATATATATATATGCATATATATATATGAATGAAGAAATATACTCTTAAGATGTGGTATATTTATGGGATAAAGTGCTCAATATCAGGGACAGAGCGTGTGGAAATATATATATATATATATATATATGTATATATATATATATATATATATATATATATATATATATAGAGAGAGAGAGAGAGAGAGAGAGTAATGGCATCGGCGGGGGCATTCAAGGATCATTAAGCGGCGCCAGTACTTGAAATGCCAGGATTCCATTGGTGATTTTCAAGTCATGCAAATAGGTAATCCTTACTCAAATGAAATCTTGGAACGGTTTCCTACCGTTACTGATCCACACTTCGCCGCCAATTTAGCATCGAGTTGTACTGAGCTCATTATAGTGATTTTCCAGGCATAGCTTAGATATGGCACAAAGACGAAAGTGTGGGGCACCCAGTGAGGATCGAACTCATTACTCAGTCGTTCTCATTGTTCTAGCGAGACAAATTTGCTCACCATTACACCGCCTCGAGGTGCCCCACTGAGCTTAGTATGTGCCAATATCAGTAAATTTCTTCTTTTTTTGGGAGGGGGGCCGGTGTAGGGGAGACTTATGAAATTAACTCCGATGGATTAAGCGGCAATAAAATCAAATTTTATTCAGATTTAATACTGACAAAAATTTGTTTTTAAATGGATTTCGACAAAATTATGAATTTTCGTTGGGCACTTTGACCTGGTTTAATGGTTAAGAATTTTCATCGCTAGAACAGTTGCAACAGTGTAATGTGTTCGATCCTCATTCGGTGCTCCAGTGTTGAGGCCTTGTGTTTATCTTTATGAAATTTTGTCATACCAGATGGAAGTAGAACCGTCACGAAAGCCACGATTAAATAAGTATTTTCTGTAAAATCTTTAGCGCCTCGCCATCAGGTAAGTAAACTCGTCCAGGTGACAATTGTTATATTTGCGCGTTTGGACGTTATTGAATGTCCCACATTTGTCGCTATGGCTCAGACGTAAATTAATCTTTCTGTTTATCTATTCAGTGCGACAGAGATCCAAAGAAATACTGAAATAGAAATTTATTTCCCATCAGTACTCATGTTTGTAGTTCGAATCCTAATTAAATCCAATTTTCAAATGCTGATTTTCGAAGAGCGATCTATCGCTTCCTAACATAAGCTCAGTATTCCAAACCATAATCACCTCCCCACCTTTTAGAAATTAACCCGAATGCTATTTAGTTCTATTTTAGGACATATGTTTATGGCGTTCTCATCTGATCTAAACAAACTCTAAATTTGTTCTGTTAGATTATTTGATAAAAATAATAGCCGTTTTTATTATACAGTATTTTAATCATATACAATATAATACAAGCTGTCGTCTCCATATATATTTTTTATAAATTTACTGTTATTCTGTATATTATACTGATGTTTTGATGTCAGATAATTTATATGTTTAATGACCCCAGATTTAATACGAAATAAGGGTTATCCATCATTTTCTTGTGTGTGTTTATAATTCACCCCAATACCTCCTGGGGTGGCTCTAACATTAATCATGTAAATGGTAACGATAATAGATCTGAGCTTAAAGTAAATCGTTTCTATTTTTTAAATCCCCACATGTGTGTGTCAAAGTTGAAGGTTGGCGGGAGAGAGCGTTCTGCTTCAATAGCATTTGATCAAATGAAAGATTGGAAATTAATTTTTCCCAACCCATTGAAGAAATGTCCTCCATATTAAAGGATACGATTTCAACGATTTTCCAACATTTACTAGTTTGCACCGCCTCAGGGAATATTTAAAATTGATCGCTCTAAAAGAATTCTGAAGGTCTACACGAAATGCTGCTATTTGAAACTAAATCAATGGTTTTATGGTTTAAAACGCTACTACCCCTCATATATTTTTTCAAACTAAATCTCGAATTCTAGCTTCCAAAATGATCCGTCTCACCATTTTACCTTAATAGGAGTAGATAGGTTTTCCTATCGTTCCGTTTACACTACTCGATGGTCTTTTGAACAGGAGTACATCAGGTTTATTTCTTGTTTTCTGTTTAGGATTGGGTTCCGGTTCCTTCAAAGTCTTCTCGTTCTCTTTCACTCTTAATAGTTCCTTACGTCTTAGGGGCATTATTGCCTTGCTTGGAGTGAATTGATAAAAAAAACATTGTAAACATACATCGTAACCCTCACTCAATAAATATTTTTAATTAATAATTCATATCTCAAAGTATTTTAGAAGAGTCAATCTCAGATATTTTTACAAAAATGTTACATTATTTCTAACTTAAAATATAGGGGATACTAAACAAAATAGAAAGAGGGGAAAATGTCATATCTGACAACTTTTTAAAATATTTCCACACTGATTATTATTTAAAATTAGATTTGCTTCCATTATTCGGACGATTTAAGATTATAAAATTGGCTAATATTTGAAGTAAACAAACTAGTGTAAAATGATAATCAGATAATGAAGAATAGAGCAATAAAACTAAATTTGAATACTGGTTGTTTTGTAGCTTTCGTATCCTAATAAACTTCTACAGGAGGATACTGAAAATTCTCTAAGCACGGAGCGAGTAAACAACAAGGAATTCTTAAAGAAAATGGCAACAGGGAGAATACTTATACTAAAATCAGGAGGAAAAACAGCTGAAATTGTAATGGACACTTAATGAGGAAGTAGGTTTTGGAAAACTTAACCCTCAATGTACATATTAAGGGCAAGATAGGGAAAGGCAATGAACCATTTACTTGACAAGCTTCTATGAATGGATGGCGGAAGAAGGCAGTTGCGTTTAGCAAAGAGAGAAAAATTGCTAAGAGTCACACAAGATAGAAAGTAGTGGAGAGACATGATCGCCTATGGCATGAAAGGACGTGCCACGTAGAACAAGAAACCGAATAGTTATTTAATAAACGTAGCTTAATATCTGTCTATATTTCTGAGATGAGGTATTATGTACATTATTTACATTATTCGGACTATTGTCCTCATCTTTGTCGCCATATTTATTACAACGTTTTGGCCGTTGTACGCTCCGGCCTTCTTCAGGTGGTTGGAATGTCGAACTGAACCTTTTATTTCGCTCACTGGGGTAGACTGTTCTAGTTCCACGTGCCATGTTTAATGGATGTCAGTTATCAGTTATCTCCTGTTAATTTTTTCCCTCTAAAAGTTCTCCACTGCCTTAACTGGGTATTGAATTCACACTCTTTGGGTCCTGTCACTGGATCTAGCCAACGCCTTTATCCACAGTGGAGAACTTTCAGGGTGAAAAATTAACAGGAAATAACTGATAACTGACATCCATTAAACATGGCACGTGGAACTAGAACAGACTACCCCAGTGAACGAAATAAAAGGTTCAGTTCGACATTCCAACCACCTGAAGAAGGCCGGAGCGTATAACGGCCGAAACGTTGTAATAAATATGGCGACAAAGATGAGGACAATAGTCCGAATAATGTAAAAAACGTAGCTTAGTTGTGGCAAAATTATGGGACACCCATTGAGAATTAAACTCACTATTCAGTTGTAATTAATCTAGCGAGTCAAGCTTTCTAGCCATTACGCCAAGATGAAGTGCCCTATGAAGAGGCCTAATAAACAAGACGCTCTCCCGGTTTGGCTTCCAAGCATACGTGATACGAGTTCAAATCTCTTCAAAAACTAATTATTTATTTCTGATTTATGGTGTTTACTTGAGCGTTGAGATAAATATTAGCAGAGAAAGATCAAATAGTTGTTTAAAAATGCTACTCACAATGTCTCCGCTAAAGAATTTGCCCAAGTTAATATTATTTATACCTGTTTTCCTTAAGAATCTTTTCTGATACGATCAATGAGATTACTACAGTCAGCATATAAAAAGGACATGTTTTTTTAAATGACGTTCCTCTCAATTTATTTTGTCCTCGATGAAAGGGGAAAATAATTTGAAATAACGTAATTGATTTTATCGTAAATCCTGCATTAGTGAATGTAATTTAAAAAAAGATTATTCAATTAGAAAAGCGGCTCCCTCTGCTTTCAAGCAAAACTCAAATTTACATCAAAGTCCACTATGAACAAAAACAAAGGGAGTATACATAAGTCAATTGATCGCTTTCAAGTAGCAGACTTAAATTTCAATTTCGTTGCTTTTCCTTTCTGTTTTGCTAACCCTGTAGATTTCCCTTGGTTTATGGAGCCACAGTTTGACCACGCTAAGTGTTACTGTCGGGGTTACTGTACCGAGTCGGTTTCTCTAGCCCCCAATCCCAACTGGTTTGAATTTAGAGTTGTCTTTCTCCAGGACTGGTTGCTAACCAAGGCTATACAGCTTCGTTACCCTGCTATTAACCCAAAGATGGAAAGAAAGAAAAGTTACATTCGTAAGTATTTGCGCGAAAGTATACGGAGCGGTGTCGGTTGGAATGTCATTGATTTGCTTTTTACGGCTTAACAACCTCTTGCAGGTTATTTAAATCCAGAAAATATTTTTAGACTCTAAAAATATTTTTGGAGATAATAATGTTTTAGTGATACAAGTGTTACTAATTAACCCATAGCTGGGGGGAGAAGATGTGGATTTATGCCTTTCCAAAGAGTATTTTGCGTGTAAGTAAATATAACGAACCCGACTGTAATTGGAACTCTGATTTCCAATTTTGAGCTGTTATCCATTACACCAACCACACATCCACAACACGTTAATCCCATTTTCTGCGCCGATAACACTATGCGCCCATTCTAGAGACGTCTCTTCAGCAAGTTGGCGATCATATCTCTCCCCATCTTGTCTGAAAACGTCACCATTGCTCACATATTCGTTGTATTCTTAGCATTCATCGGTATAACCACATCTTTGTCGCTTCAAAGTCACTTAATCTGTGAGAAAATTGTCCAGTATTCACTGCCACGTAAAGGAATAGATATGAAAAAGTCGTTCGGCTTTTTAAACTTTCAAGATTTTTTCTAGTCATTTAAAGCTAAGCAATAATGCCACTAAGACGCAAGGGTTTACTGCAAGTGAAATAGAATCAGAAGACATTAGTGAAGAGAAGGGGAAATAAAAGAACAGGTTTCAGGAAGACAGAAGATGGCGATCGGCGTTGCATTTAAATCTTTGAAGCAAGAAACCGGAAGGGAGTTCCACTGGCGAGAAGTGAGAAAAAATATTATTAGAATAGAACTCACCATTAAATCTAGCTAATTCAGCAGTAATAACGATGAGACCTAATTGCCAATCTAGTAGCAAGCATAAATTCGTACGGTCGAGGTACCACGAAGAAAAGCTCATCAGAAATAATTGCCATGTCAGATCAGGACCGATAATGTTACAGATCCTTCTTTGGATTTTCTCAAGAAGCTCGTGATATCAGGAGACCCTGACTAGATATGGCAAAAATATTCAATGCACTGCCATCACGACCTACGGACGAGAGGGTATAAACCACTAACACTTTAATATCATTTCATAACGGCTACCACTACTTCAGTTACCAATATTGTCGTTACCATCTGATGCACCTACCGAAAAATAAGTACTGCTATTATTATCACTTCATATTCTCCTCCAACGACATTAGTACTGCTTTTTACCATTGTCATCGTTTTCATTATTTATTTATTACCACTTCCATCATAATAATTATTTATTACCATTATTATTATTTTAATTTATCATTATTTATTATTATCATTATTATTATTTGTTATTACTATTATTATTATTACTTTACTACTGTTATTATTACTTCATTTCCTCCCCAACACTATTAGTACTTCTTTTCACCATTGAAATTGTTCTCATTATTCTAATTACTATTTTATTTTTACTATTTCCACCATCATTTTCATGTTTACCACGTCTATTACCATAATTATCATTGTCATTATTGTCAGTTTTTTTTTACAATTTACTTTCCTTCCCCATCAACAGTAGAGCTAAATTTACTGTTAACACACCAATAACTATTATTACCCATTTTAATATCAATTTTTAGCATTATCGATATAATTGCGATCGTCTATAATACACAAGCAATCAACGTTGAAAATAAAACCATCATCACCGCCATATTCACATACAGAACCAGCTCAAACAATACGATGATGTGAGGCCCAGACAGATAGAAATATATGTGCACATATACATGTGTGTATGTGTGTGTGAAGAAGCGTTATTGCGTTTGACAACACAGACGCCCGATCTGAATAGAGCCAAGAACAGGCCAGCCTAACCCCTGTTGAAAGAACTTCGTTACATACTATCTCAACACCGAAAGAGGATTACAGTTGCGTATGTATGTATGCTCGAACAAATCGACATATATCTGCGCTAAATCTCGCATTGTCTATATGTGTGCGTTTGTGTGAACTACAATGTGTACACACGTATTTGTATGTATGTATGTATGTATGTATGTTTGCGTGCGTATGTGTGTCATCCCAAAACGAAGAAATTTTCCCCTTCCACCACAACCAAACTTAGTCAAACACAAACTAACATAAATAGATTCAATTTTTAAAAAAATAAATCAGTTTGTCTGATGATCGCAAAAGCGTGAAGCCCAGGGTTACAAACTCATATCTATACAACTGAATATATATATATATATATATATATATATATATATATATATATATA
>OZ038482.1:2401079-2408579 GCA_964036315.1 Acanthosepion esculentum
ACCACTCAATACCGATTGTCACTATCGTCTGTTAATTTTCCATTTTGTTCTGAGACATTCGTTTCTGAAATTTTTCTTGAAACCTTACATGCGGAAAAAGAAAATAATTACAAGAACAACAAAAAAGGAAAACTTTGTGTATTTAAAATCAAAATGAAATATTTTCATTATTTACAATTTGTAATTTGCCTGTTGGGCTGTTCATTTTGCTGATAATCATGCATTTTGCTGACAACTATGCATTTTGCTTTCTCACAATTGAGCTTTAGTCTTTTCTTATTCATGAAATCAAATCTCAAATATTTCACAAATAAATCCAGTAAATACTACGAACCTCCCAGTATTTGTCAAACTCTTCCCCAAGAACAAAGCAATTTACTGTATATCTCGGCGTCGAAGACACTCCGGCACACCCAAATTTCGACTTGCAAAGTTTTCAAAAATAAATAAACATCGAATTAATTACACTCGGAATATTGTCTCCATCCTTATTGTTATCATTACAACTTTTTGGCCGATGTGAACTCCGGCCTTCATCGGATGCTTGTCGATGAAGACCGGAAGTCACAACGACTGAAACTTTGTCATAATAAAACACAAAGATGAGGACAGTTGTTAGTATGTAAATTAACTCCTGACCCCAGAAATTCAAACAGAAATAAATTTAATTAAGATAAAAAAAGTAACCTTCGAACTGTAAAATGCTTGGTAAATATTTAAGATTTATTTCTGGAAAAATTAGCGTTTTTGATGAGAAGAAATACAATATAGGTTGTTTAGAATTCACGCAACTCACACATATTTGTATGTTTTATCTATAATTCTACCGTGTATTAAGTTTTACTTAATGCTATGTCTAATCAGGACGTAGGTGATGATGGCCCTCCACGTATTACTCTTCATCTCCTACACTGACTGTTACCTAAGATTCACCTCCCTGCCAATTAACCAATAGCTGGAGACGGGAAAAAAGACGTTCAAGCCTTTCTCATGGGCAGTAGTGTAAAAGTGGACGCATCAAATTAGACTGGAATTTGAACTCGGTTCGCCGATTCCACGTTTCCATCGTTACGCTGCCTGCACATACCTTGTATTAAATAATATTCATAATAGGTTGCTGGGATCAAACGGGTTCATCTAAAAAATGCTCAAAGAGAGAAGAGGGAGGGTGGGTGGAAGAGAGAGAGGAAGAGAGAGTGGGAGATCATATAATCTTCCTATGTAGTATCTTCTTCTATGTACTGTTTCTCTTCAAGATGTGGAAATCATGACTCTCCACAACTTCTTATCCTTTGTAGCTCTTAATAATGTTTCTTTCTTTGCTCTCTCTCTCTCTCCCAGTCCCTGTTCTGCCATCCATATTCACAATCTCGTTAGGTAGGTTACTTACTGCTTTCCTCCATCCCTCTTGCATTCAATATGCCATGTGAGTGTCAGATTCCCCAAGCCTTCTTTCTTTATTACGTATCCCAGTGACTGCAACTGCTTCTTTCTAATTTTAAATGATCTTTTTACTTCTATTATTGTTAAATCCATGGTATTCTCAGCATCCTTCTGTAGAACTAGATTTCTGTTGTCGCGAGTCTCTTCTTCATCTATGAGGGTGGGTGTGCGGATGGTGTAATGGTTAGCAGTTCGGAATTTTTAAAAAATCGAAGGGCCGTGTTCAATACGCTCACTTACGCGCCAATAGTTTTTCTTGTATCTGGAAAAATCATTGTTATCTCCAAAAAGTTTTAATGCGATAGTCACTCGAATTTACCATGAAAAATACATTTCGGCTTTAAGTAACTTATAAAGGGTTCATAAGCCGTACAGAAAATAATCAATCAGTTATCTGTAAATTGATTGTCTGATAGATTTCGTTAAAATGTTGTTTTAAATGAATCGAAATAATCAAGAAAAAAAGTTTACCTTTCATGAAGAACCAATGAGAAAGATTTATCCCGATGCCAAAATAACTTAATTGCGGTCTGTTATTCAAAATCTTTAAAAGATTTACCAATATTAAGACTGCCATTTGAGTTTCTATAGTTTTCTTAAGTGATCTTGTGATAATATGTTTCCTCAACCGGGTAAGTGTAAACTTCACATCCTCTGAGCTCCAAATATGCGCTCTCACTAAACGACACGCTAAGTGACTATCCATCTTTCATGCTCACAATTTACATAAAGCAAGTAAAATCTGCTACAAAGGCCACGTACAAGGACTTCTTAGTTCCAACAATGTAAGAAAGGTCAATTGGAAAGAGAGAGAGGGAGAGAGAAGAGATGGAAAATAAGAAAAAATAATGAGAGGGGGAAAAGCAGGGACGTCGCATGTTGTAAGGATCAAGAGGTCAGTTTCAAGTCAAAGGGTTCAGATGTCAAATAAAAGAGTCAAAGGTCAAGTAGAAAACCCGAGATCACTACAGTCAAGTGTTGATGGTATTGTTGATCTAAGAAGGCTTAATGCTGCTACCGTGAATAAGATTATATTGTTGTAAACCTTGTGAGTCAGAGTTCAAATCTAGACGCTTCTTTTTTTTCACATTCTTAGACATAAATAAAGTTACCTTATTTTCTATTAGTTATGATACATTGTTCTGTTTTGTTTTGTTTTTATACAGAATGATGTTAGTGTTAAGTACTTATAATTTCGTAAAGGTTCCCTCTCGCTCTCTTTCTACACAGGTGCTACGTGGCCGAGTTGGTCTTAGGTGTGTCAGATCAAAGGACGGTTTCCCTTACGGCTAGCAAGTTCGAATCCTGCTGGGGGACGCATATTTTTCTAACAAGATTTTCGAATATTCAGTAGATGTAAATAAATGAATATACTGTTTAATAAATAAATAAAAACAGAGCATCTGCTCAAATATGAGTAGCCATTTAAAAAAATAATATTTAAACAAATAAATTAAAAACATACACACTGTTTATACGTTACTTTTATAGATATAATTTATTTAAGTAAAAGCTCTGTTTTTTTAATTAAACAGTATTAATTACATTTACCGGTCTGAATTTCCGAGAAATTTCGTAGAAAATATGTACTTCTCCGACAGGAATCGAACCTGTAACGCTTAATGCGAACCATCATTTGATTTGACATGCTGTTAACCATTCAGCCACAAAGAATCGTCTGGTTAGTTAAGCCCAAATAAACAGAAAATATATTAAATAATTGTCAGATTTAATCCATTTCGTAATACGTTGTCATTGTTTACGTTAAAATATATTTCGTGAGCAGATATGATCGATCGAGAAAAATTGTGAAAGATGTGTGTTTATAAACAGTAATTCGTACTCTCTGGATAAAGAGGGCAACTGCTGGAAGATGTTTTGTCTGGTAACATGACTCTGCACCATGCTATACAAGCAGAACCCAATCATGGTTGTCAGATAATTTCTGCAATAGCAATCACATCACCCCTTACATCTAGCCACCTAACTCCCCCGACTGCAACCCCCTTGATTATTATGTGTGTGGCGCAATTGAGCGAGTGACCAACAAAACTCCTTGTAACACCATAAATGAAAAGAAGGCAAGAATTATGCCGGCAGCATTCAACAACTTAAACAAGGAGACCGTCCAGAATAATTGCAGGAGATTTTGAAGTCGTCTGGTGGCCGTGGTTGAAGCGAATGGCTATTTTATTGAATACATTTAATCCTTAATATATCAAGATATTTTTGTGTCATTTCGGTAAATATAAATGTTAAAATGAGATGTCAGTGTTATTTTCATTTTTGCGTAATTTAGACAATTTGTCTATAGCAAGATATATATATATATATATATATATAATAGTTTTATTATATGCTATATGAGGTCAACATACAGTGCATCGCTACTGTATGTTGACTCAAATGTCCACTTTTATATTTACATACGCTTTATCCCTGATATTGAGCACTTTATGCTATAAATGCATATTTTAAAATTATATTTTATCATATATATATATATATATATATATATATATATATATATATTTTGAACGATAAAAATTATTAGAAAAATCAATTAAAATCTTCAGACACACTGGGTTGTAGATTAATATTCTTATGCTTTTATTATTATTATTTCATTTATATTCCTCGACTAGTTTCGACCAACATGGCCATCATCGGGAGAGAAAAAATGTCTCTGCTTGCTATAGCAGTAAATATATATATATATATATATATATATATATATATATATATATATATATATATATATATATATATATATAAAATCTCTTTTTCCTAATTAAAACAATATTAAAATTTGTACACTCCTGCTTAGGCTCATGCTAGTTAGTTAGTTTTCTAACATGTTAAAGTTAGTTTTGTTATTTTGTGTAGGACACCCAGTGAAGAACGAACTCACTAAACTGTAGTGATTTTTAATTAGACTCTCCTAAATAAACATCATCCCCCTCCGAGCTGGGTCCAAGGGTGCTTAGACGCCCGTGTATTTACACTTATGTGGTGTTCACTTAACACTCGGGGAAGGCAGTCGTCAATTTCTACTAACCACCCACCGCTCCTAGCTATGGGTTAATTTGCAGCACATATTGTACTCTTTAGTTTTAGCCAATCTCAGAGAAGCGTAAGTCTGAATTAACCCCACCTATGCCAATGCCAAGACACCATACGCCCGGGTGACTGGGTCGCACCCATTACTTCTCCTATCTGGCAGAGTTTGAAAAGATTGAGTCCTGCATTAGACTGAAAGGATGACTGGTATGAATAAATAAATATACAAAGAGAACATTTTATAAGTCACACAGTTTCTTTATAATTTAAAATTTTTCTTTTGTTGCTTTTTCTAAACCACCCCCTACTAGTTAGGTGCACGATGATTTTGCTGTTCTTTTTTTTTCTTTCTATCATTTTCTTTTCCTTGCTTTCGTCTTTTGTTCTTGCCTTTCTTTTTGTTCTTTTCTTCGTCTTTCTTTTTTATCCTTTTCTTTTTCTCCTTGTTTTTCTTTTTCTTTCTTTCCTATTTGATCTTTTTGCCTTCTTTATTTCGTTATTATTTTTCTTTCCTTTCCTTGTCTCTTTTTCTTCTTTACGTTTTTTATTTTGTTTTTATCTTCCTTTTTTTGCTCCTTTTTCCTTCTTTTCTTTTTCTTTTTTCCATGCTCTTTTCTTTCTTTCTTTCTTTTCATTTTACCCTTTTTTTCATTCTTTCTTTTTTGTTTTTCCTTTCCTGGCTTTATCTTTTTTCTTCTTTCTTTTGTGATCATTTTTCCCTCTTTTCTTTTTCCTTGTCTCTTGATCTTTTGTTTCTTTCTTTTCATTTTTACCTTTTTTTCATTCTTTTCTCTTTTTTTTTGTCTTTCCATGCCGTACTCTTTTTTATTCTTTCTTTTTGAACAGTTTTTCTTCTTTTCTTTGTCCTTTTTCCTTCTTTCTTTACCATTTCTTTCCTTATCCTTCTTTCTTTCATTTTGTCTTTCTTTCCACTTTCACAAATATCATTCTCTGTCTTTTGATATTTTCCCATCTTCTGTCCCTCCTCCTACAACTTCCTAATATTCTTTGTTTCTTGTTTTTCATTATTAATATTTCGGTAATTTTGCCGGGAGTGGCTTGTTTACTTATTTATTTGTTTTACTTATTTAATTTATTTGACTTGTTTTTCATTTTCATTTTTTATTTTATATATTTATTTATTCTTTTCGGTTCTAATGTAGTAAACAATTTTTGGGATTTGCTTAGGTCGCTTATTTAATAGTTTGTTTTGGTCTGGGAACATAGTTAAAGCTTTTTATACGTCCAATTTTTAGACTGCTTGCTGGAGTCTATTCTGTTATTTTGGCGGGGCACAGTTTTTAATTTGTTTATTATTTATTTATTTGGATTATTTATTTTATTTGGACGAATAAAAATCTTTAACGTTAATACGTTAATAAACCATCGAAAACCGAAAAGAAAAAATAAATATATAAAATAAAAAATGAAAATGAAAAAACAAGTAAAATAAATTAAATTAATAAAACAAATAAATAAACAAATAAAATAAACAACAACCGATTCCCGTCAAAATAACCGCCAGAATAGATTACTCAAAATGCACCACTGACCCATATATATAAATAGTCGAAGAAAAATCCAACACTCGCGGCCTGACGATTGTGTCTAGCATGAAACAGCCTGTCGCCTCTGTGTGTTGACTTCAATCTTCACTTATATATATATATATATATATATATATATATATATATATATATATATTGATAATATTAGTGGTTAATTAGGTCTGATGAATTGGATCGTAATTACGATTCTAATGTAATAAATTATAACCATAGAATATAAGTAATTAAGCCTTTTTATTATATATATATATATATATATATATATATATATATATATATATATATATTATTATTATTATTTTTTTTTTAATTCCTTTAATTAGGAGTTTAGCCAGTGTAATATCTTTCTATTCATGGAAACATAATGTAGTTATTTTTTACGAATAAAACTTTTTTCCGTTATTGCAATGGTGTGTTTCACCTTCGGTTTTCAACATATGTTTATGTAACAAATTTATTAAAATTTTCATTTCACTGAATAATTATATCTTCAGTTCAAGTTTTGATTTAATAATACCATATTGTAACGGAGATTCTGCCTGTTATACTTTTTTCAGCAGTACCACAATATTTTACATATTTTACCACTATAAGCATTTTTATATTTGGGTGTGTAAACAAATCCGAAATCCGAGATGAATAACGTAAGATTAATCGTTTCACTCCATGCAAGGCAATAAAGCCACTAAGACGCAAGAGCGTAAAAGAATATAGGAAACGAAAACATTATTAAGAAAAGAGAACAAGAAAAGAGCAGGAATTAAGAAGCCAGATAAAAATGATTGACATTGCTTTAAAATTTTTGAAGATTAAAGTTGACTGTAAAACAACAAGCCGGAAGTGCGATAGAAGAAACTGTTAGCATAGAACTTACGGTTACATCTAGCCGCCATTTCAACTGTAAGATGATGACACCTTGCCGCCATTTTAGTAATTCGCTTAAATTCATAACGTCTACGTACCATAGAGGAAAGTTCATCTGAACAATTACCATTAAATTATTTATTTTAAAAAAAGAGCAATGGGAAGCTAATTTACTGAAGCCGAGATGGCAGGACAGGACCAACAACATTGCAGATTCTTCATTGTATTTTATTAAGAATCTCTATATACATATTGTTCTGTTAAGGAACGGTTACAAATATATATTTTTAGATATAGTAACTGTATTTCTTCTTTTCATCGGGTTTCGAATACTGAGTTAAGTTTCCAAAAGATCTTCCTTGTTCTTCAGATGTGTTTTCTGATATTTTTTCTCCTTCCATTTCTTTCGCCTTGACTGAATGCGCTTAAAACATTCATAGATATTTGTAGTTCATACTTCCGCTCAGCATCGTCTATTCATTTTGTCTATATCCTGTCTTATAATTAACACCGCTTAACTTTTGTCTCTTACGTAATTTCTTTATAAAAGTCTTCTACCTTCTTT
>OZ038482.1:2411079-2416079 GCA_964036315.1 Acanthosepion esculentum
GATCCCATATATATATATATATATATATATATATATATATATATATATATATATATATATATATATATATATATATATATATATATAGGCACGTGAATGTGAGTGCGTGTAAATTTCGATGCGTGCGCCTGATCCCCCTCCCCTTCACCATTTAGTATACATCTGCGCATGTGCGGATATGAGTTTCTTAACTTGTGTATGTGTGAGTTCTTCAGTGTGTGAAGGGCTTTTTTTTATCTCCTCTGAGCATGCGTAACAAAATTTGAAACTGTATCTGGCCAATCGTAAATGTCAACTGTCCACTTTGTCATTTAGATTCGACCGAGCCAAAATTAATCTTTAAGCATAGGCCAAAGTTAACTTTTGACGAAAACTTTGCCTTTGTTTGTTGTTGTTGTTGTTGTTGTTGTTGTTTCTTTCCTTTTATTCTTGCTTTTTCTTTTTTTTCTCTCTCTTTCTTTTTAGTATTCTTTCTTTTGTTTTATCTGACTCTGCACAACTTCGCGCAGCTTCTGCTCGTCCCTATCCCGACCCACCATCAAAACCATTCTACCGACCTTAACAAAAAATAAATAAATAAATAAATAAAAATAAATAAAATAAAAGTGGATAAAATAAATTACAATTTAATCATAAGGAGGTCATTTTCTTCTTCCCTTTTGTAACTGTTTTTTTTTTTCTTTTTCATTTTTACTTGTCCGTCTCATTTTTTAAAGGGTTTCATTGTATTTCGCTATAAGATTTACAAGTTCAATTTTCGAACGAAGAAAGAAAGAAAGTTTTGCATTCAAATTATATTAAAAGAGATCAAAAGAGAATGACAAACATAGAAACAGATAGAGAGAGAGAGAGAGAGAGAGAGAGAGAGAGAATAATAAAAAGAGAGTAGGGACTGATAAAATAAGATGAATGCCGGGTGGTCACATGTTTCCTTGTCGTTTGATAGACTTTTACACGGGTCTCCCTTGTAATGCCAAGCGGTCATGTGATTCACTCAAAATAAGTAGGGTAGTCGTATACGTCTGTATCTATATCTATCAATATATGTACGACTGTGTGTACGATTGTGTGTATATAGGTATGCGCCTGGATATACGAAAGAGTACCTTTTATGTACCAGACTTGATAACTAGATATAAATATATGCACGTGTGTGTGTGTATGTGTGTGCATGTGTGAATATACATAGAACTGCAAAGTTGGGAAGCAAACCCTATCAGTTAATTTATAGACAGATTAATAGATAAGAACGGTGTCGACCAACAGACATTGAGCGAGGTGATAACAGGTAAAGTGTTTCATAATTACGCGATTCCAAAAATGATAGATAGATAGATAGATAGATAGATAGATAGATAACAAAAAAAAAGGTTTCGTGCGAAAGTCAGACGGCGAAATAGCTTGGATATAAATGTACGGCGGCGTCGCGTTCGGTTTCCGGTAAGCGAAGAAATAACGAAATGAAAGCAGCAAAAAGACAATGATGAGAATTTCCATCTCTAAACTCTGTTCTGTATTAACGGTTTGAAGCATGTAACAGAGGTTGGACAAATACCGATCCTGGGTTTTTAGCTGCCTGATTAGGATTTCGCTGATTGACATGAAATCTCCGAATTAAAATGTTAATACTTTCGTCTCTGATTTAACAGCACAAAACCAGTTATGCTTTCACAGTTCCATTACTTAAAATTTGATATGACTGATACTTATCTAAAAGTATTTCTTCGAAAACGTTAAGAAAAACAACAACAAAAACATCAACAGCAGGAAAAACTAAATCTAATTATTACATTCCACTTGTTATAAGAAGTGTTTGTTTTTTATTTAATGAAGGAAACAATGTCTGAAATATTTACGCTTCAAAGTTTCAAAGTCAACGAATGACCAAAGAAGATTATACGTTAAGAAAATATTTTTAATTTTTATTAACAATATTTTTAGTTTTAGATAACGTAATATTTCACAGATGAAGAAAAGACTTGAAGCAAGAGAAATGTGTTACTACAGAAGGATGCTGAGAATACCATGGACCGAACGTGTGAGCAACGACGAATTTTTAGAGAAAATGGAGACAAAAGGAAATTTATACTTAACATCAGAAAGGGGCAGTTGAAATTTCTAGGGGACATAATGAAGAAAGAGGGCTTGGAAAATTTGATACTCAGAGGATATATCAAGGAATAGAGGAAAGCAACGGTCAATCTACCTTGAGTGAATGGATTTTGGAGCAGGGTTTGGGAGAGATGATAAAAAGATAAAAGTTATTAAAAACTACAAAGAAAAAGAAATTGTGGAGAGCCTTAATCGCCAACGTCCTGAAGCAACACAGCATATAGGAAAAGAAGGAGGACTGCTTTGTTAGATTTTAATCTTGGTTAGATTAGAATGAAAGAGTTGAGGCGGATAGACAAAAAGAATTTAAAGACGAGAAGCAAGCGTTTAATGGCTTCAGCAGAATTCAACATTGCTTTCTCAATAATGTTCCATGCGTGTATATTTCGATACATGACTGACAAGGCAGATTCTTTCCCGCAATAGGTTGCCATTATCTTTCTGCGGTACACCAGTTGCCATCCAAAGCTAGAGAACCCGGTCTGATCTGCTACCTATAGATGGAGGGAAAAGAGGATTCATATCTTTCCCAAGGGTATTAGCACGTAAGTGAATGTAATGCATTCAACTGGAATTCGAACTCGGCTCTACGATTCCTCAAACCGAACCGCTATCCATTACTCCACCGTCTCACCGTTTCTTAAGATGGCGAGGATGTTTAATTCTTTTCAATCAGGGACGGATAGAGGAATTTTGAGCAAAATTGAGTCTAAATGGAAATATGTTTAAAGGAGACAGAGATCAATATAATGGCAGACATTTTTGTTTTTAAGGTCGATTCATGATTACTTGGGATTATTTGAATTGTTTTATTATTTATAAATTTTTATTTAGATATTAAACAAATATTAGGGATTAGGACTCGCAAATCCCGCTGGATCCTTACCTGTCAATTGCAAGAAATAATTGAAAAGCAACTTTCATTTCTATATATCAAGTCATAAAAATGTATTTGCAAGCTCATCTCTTAAATATAAAGAGTTCTATTTTTGTAAGGAGCTTCACTATTGTAGCCATATCCAAGACTAAGCTAAGCTTATTTTTAAAGAAATGCAATTTAAGAGGCCTACCCTAGCATGATGTCAAACAAGCTTGTCTCTCAGACCAATTCGCAAGTTATTAAACTTGCGAATTGGTCCTCACTGGGTGTTCCAATATTGGGAACAGGCTTAACCATAAAAATTCTATATAGGAAAGATATAATACATTAGAATGTCTTTAGGTATAAATATAAAATTTCGTAAAAATATCTATTCATCATTTTATGTTAAGAACAGAATGGTGACATATAAGATTCTTGGGCATAGACTCTCTCTCATATAAACAGGGAATATTAAGAAAATGTATATCGAGAAATTCATTTATTTTCATTTCTTTCATCCAGTCCAAAACAAGTTTTTTTCTTTTGCATTTATGAAAAATTGATGAAATTTTAAAATTTGGGGAGTAAAACTGGATTTTATGGGTCACCCAAAACTGTAAATAAATAAATGTTACGTGAATATTCAATTTTATTGGATAAATCTCTTGATATTCGATTTTCTTTATTTTCCAACCGCGCCCTAACATAAAAAAGGCATTTGATAGCGTTGATTAGTGCCTTCTTTTCTTTTTTCAGAAAAAAATATGCGAGTCTGTTAAAAATAAATATGCAACCCCCAAAAAAACCTATGCAAATCTGGAAAAAATATGCACATCCGAAAAAAAAAATAATAAGTATGCAAATCTGAAAAAAAAAAAAAATATGTATGCAAATCTACCAAAAATTTTTGCAGATCCAGAATAAAAAAAAACAAAAAAAACAAAAAACAAAAAAAAACAAAAAACAAAAAAAATCACGGACGAAAAGCTGATAAAAAGTAAGGATTAAAAATCTAAAAAAAGGAAAAAAGAAGATAGATATGAGAAAATAAGATATTAAAACTTTAAAAAAAAGTTAAAATGGAATTCTGTGTGAAATAATTTTGCTCTTTTATTTCCAGGCTGCTCGAAGACAACTAAGAAACGAAGCCATAAGTGAAGGGAAAACTCTACTCTATCGCCTATTCATCAGCAAATGTTCTGAGGGTAACTTGAAACCGAAACGCGAGCCGTTTCTTTTTAAACAATTAATCGGAGTTGGGCGAAACATTTCTTATTTCAACCATTTTTTTTCTAGAATAAGAATATTTTGTATACGGCACATCTTTTCCAAGCTGCTGGTTGCCGCTTGTGAGATGCGGAGAGAGATTGGTGTGTCAAGTAGTTCCTGCTACTGTAGTTAGGGTCCCCAGTGAACTTAATAAACGTGTAAATGAAAGTACTTTAGTCTTTAGCCCAGGAGTAAAAGGCTATGCCCAACAAGTATATTTTTCCTTTACTTTCTGTCATTTTAATTTTTTTCTTTCTTTGTCTGTGTGTGTGTGTGCGTCCCTGCGCGTGTGCGTGTGTGTGCGTGCGTTTGCATAAAAAACCAGCGAATAGTCCTTATTAAGGAGATTTTGTTTATTTCATATATTTTAGGCCATTCCAAAATATAGAAAAAAAAACTTCTTAAAGAAATTTCTTTGGTCATGTATTAAAAAATTTGCTACCCATATACATCCAATATACGTATATATGTATGTGCGTCTACGTAGCTAGAAATATGTAATAGTGAACGTCAATATTTATATATATATATATATATATATGAACTTCGGACAATTTCTGACGGAATTTCCTCCTTATCTGAGATGGATTATTCGTAATTTGGAAAAGTAGATCAATGAAATTGATCGACACAAAATGCCTGTTGTCTTTTATAACACTTGCCATAAAATATATATATATATATATATATATATGTGTGTGTGTGTGTGTGTGTGAGTGTGTTTGCGTGTGCGTATATATATATATATATATATATA
>OZ038482.1:2421079-2511079 GCA_964036315.1 Acanthosepion esculentum
TCCAGAAGAGCCTAGGAAAAAGAACGGGGGAGAAATGTGGATAACCCCAAAGAGTCTAAGAATAGGACCGGGAGAGTACTGCGCACATTCTGAAGAGCGTAAGAAAGGAACGGGCGGATTACTGTGGACAATACGGAAGAGCTTAAGAAAGGACCAGAGGAGTACTGTAGAGCCTGAAAAAAGGACTTGGACCGGAGGGGTGCTATGGGCAATCCTGAAAAGCATAAGAATAGGATCAGAGGAGTACTGTGGACAATCCTGAAAAGTTTTAAAAAGGTACCGGAGACGTAATTTAGATAATCCTGAAGTGCCTACGAAAGGAACAGGAAGAGTATTAAAAACTATTCCGAAGAACCTAAGAAATGGACAGAAGGAGTGCAGGGCACTTTCCTGAAAAGTTTAAGAAAGGTACTGGACGCGTACATTCGATAATCTTAAAAACCCTAAGAAATGGACTGGATGAGTGCTGTGGACAATCCTGAAAAACCTAAGAAACTTAAACTCTTAAGAAAGGGACCGGAGTAGCTAGAAAATAGGCGAAGACCTTGAGCTCTCCAGACGACAACATTACTGATAGCAGATAGAAATGCTAATAATGGTCTTCGAGTCGGGCTGTGATTTGCTGTCACTTAATCTCATGTGTATGCCATTAGTTACGACTAAATTCAGCGATTGAATATTATTATTAATAATAATAGAAACAAAGAACTTCAGAAATCTCGAGCACAATTTATCAAAAGATTGCTGGTTTTCAATTTCTTGATATGATCGTGTTGTTGCTATAAAGTTCCGGATTCTAAACCTAGTATTTGGCAGCAATCCAACACTAATGCTGTATTGTCAATGAATTTGCAAGCATCACCACTGATGCACAAACAATTACATTTAAAAGAGTTGTAATATAAAACCGGAAACAATAGCAATAATAATTGCACAAGTAATCTTAACTGCAGCAATAACGCATGCTATTATACTACACCGAGTAATAATAATAATAATAATAATTGTCAGGAATTTCGTAGCCCTTTAGAGTCGTAGCGGAACCAAATATAGAGCAACCATAGAATCAGTGGTTTGTCTAGGAATATAAAGTTTTCTTTCTCTTAGACCGGGTTAGGGTTAAGAGAAAGAACCCCTCACACACACTTCAAGGCAATGGAGTTGCTATTTCTTCTCGTCAACTACCGCTATTTAAACCATTGCAAGTAGAAGAGGGAGAGGCCGATTCAAACCTTTCCAAATGATATTCGTGTTAAACTGAACGTAACTAACTCAATCGGAATTCGAAACCGACTCGCTTATTTCTCTTTCTTAACCGCTAACCGCTATACTACTTGCATATCCGTCAATGATACAGGAGAAAAACTAATATTATTGATAATTTAGACTCTATCATTAAGGTGATGACTGGAGATTTAAGGATGTTGCTTCCCCAGTGGATAGCTACCATGAAGAATAAGAAGAACCTGAGGAAGAACCCAAAACACCGAAAAGACAACATTGACGAAATACTGAGGAAAGAATTTCAGTAATGAAGAAACGTGTTGTCCCACTTGACCGCCATCAACAACTAGATGGTACTTTTTTAAATGCCATGTCTTTTTAGAACATAGGAGATCGTGACTCTATAAATTCCTTTTCGTTTATTATAGCCATGCATTCTTGGGAACGACATTTTCTCGTTGTCATCTTATTAAAAGCATGATTGTTTGACCAAGTATCTAGCCTTTTTTTTCTCTTAAAAATGTTGTTGTCCAAAACTAAAGAGACCATCTCACCAGGAAATTGTGGAGAGTCATGATTACCTTTGCCCTTAAGGGATATGGCTCATAAAAAGAAGAATGACAGGCGACTTTCACTGGAGATCAAGAGACAGCAAGCCTCCTTAATATTGCAGCAATTTCTTTAGTAATCTTCTTGACTTTCGTAACACTGTCGTATGAATGGGCCTGATTCTTCCATGAATTTCCAATTCTTCTAATTTGCAAGGCCATTCGGGACTATTCCAAGCTCAGTTATTACGATGGATACAATCGACACTTTCGCTATTATTATTACAAATGGTCAGTAATATAAGCCTGGAAAAATTAATAATACATATAAGTATTTATTTTACTTATGGCAAAAGAAGTATGTAATGTGCAGATAGCGTAAGAGTTATCGGTGCCGAAAGTGGAATCAGAGAGACGAGTTCTAATCCCAGCCTAATCTGATACGTTTATTTCGCACTATATCCATGTGAAAAGTATAGATGCATCTCATCACTCTCCAGCTATGAGTTAAATAACAAAGTACACTGGGCTCTCGAGTGGCCATCTCTCTGAAATCTAAAATATTGAGAAGGCAACGGGAAACCACTCCATTATCTTTCAAAAGATAGTATTGCAATTCCCAGATAATAAAGAAAAAGAAACTATGGAGACCCACGATCATCTACGCACTGAGGGGATACGAGAGGTATGTATATTTATAAGTAGGTATACTTGTTAGTGACATGAAAATACGTGTGAGAGAAAGAAAAGAGTCGGCGAGTCGAGTTCAAATCCTGGCCTCATCTGTCGCATTCATTTTCGCACTGTTACACTTCACACCCAAACTCAACTATTAGTTAAAAACCAGGATAGACTGTGCTCTCTAGCCATCAGTGGCAACCAACCTAATGAAGGAAAAACCGTGACAAAGGCAACAAGCAACCACTCCATTAGCTTTCCGAATGGTAATAGCAATATTAGCTGTTTCCTTATAAGGAAAGGTTTGGCATTCATTGACCAAGAAGCGGATGCTACATTCGGTTGAAATTTATACATTTTTTCTCTTAAAACAGTTTTTTCAGGAAAATAAGCTCCTAAAGTCTAGTGACTGTTATCGCTCTTGATGGAGGTTTCCTTCCTAACCTTTTATTTGAAGTAGTATGGAATGCCACCATTTTGTTTATGTAATTATTTTCTATTTGAGTTACATACGATACTCGTTTCAGCTGTTGCTGCCGATGAAAGTTATTTGGTAAAGTTATTTGTGATTGTGTAGCGCCAGTCCACAAGGTTCAAAGAATTGGGGTCTTCACCACGATCCATAGGTTTCATCAGCTCATAGCTATTTTTAATCATTAATCCGAGAAAGCGGCCGTGGCATTTCGCGGATGAAAAGGAAAAGGAAACTATGGAGAGCCATGATAGCCTACATGCTAAAGAACGTGGTCTTTGAAAATAGATATATAACTATTTCGATTTAATATTACTTATCACAAAGCCGTAACATTTAGTAAACGTAAATTCTATTCACATTGTTCGGACTGTCGTCCTCATCTTTGCTGTCATATTCACGACGTTTCGTCCGTTGTATGCTCCAACCTTCTTCAGATGATTGAAATTTCAAATAGAGCCGTTTATTTCGTCCACGGGGGTAGATTGTTCTAGTTCCACGTGCCAGGACTCTTGACATTTGGGTTATGTCACTGGATTACTTCAACCAAGGCTTTTATCCCCTAAGCCATTCAAAATTCCAATCACCTGAAATAAGCCTGAGCGTACAACGGGCAAAACGTCGTGAATATGAAAACAGACAACAGTCCAAACAATGTAAATAATGTAAATTCTTACAATACCTCATCTCAAAAATATAGACAAAAATAGATACATTTTTGAAAGTATCGCTGAGTATCCAAGATGGCTAATGATGGTAATACGGAGCTTTTTACGACTTATAATTTTGTTGAAATTCCAAGCAGATTGTTCTTATTTTATTTAAAACCAAATAAAACATGACTGATGCTCTGTATTTACCGGTTCTATGGTCCTATTTCTTTTGAACAAAAGCTGAAAACCTTCATGATCCTGAAAATAAAACACATATTACTATCTTAATGTCATTGATTCAAGAAATAAAGGAAAGTAACATTGACTTTCCCACTAATAACAAGAGACATTCCCACATTTCAGACGACTCGTTCGTATGAGTGCTTTATGACTATGAGAACAAAATACATACGTGAATGGATGAATGGTTGCAAGATACGACATCAACATCGGCCCGAAGTTGTGGTCAGAAAGTTATCGGGGTCCAACTTTGGTGACACAGCGTCCTGCAACGTAACGGAAGCTGAATAAGTTATATAATTGCTCAATAACAAGGATGAACAGTATGGGAATATAAAAGTGGACATTAAACTCAACACCGAGTGGCGAGTCTCTCTCTCTCTCTCTCTCTCTCTCTCTCTCTCTCCATATATATATATATATATATATATATATATATATATATGAAGAAATATAGTTTTAAGGTGTGCTATATTTATGGGATAAAGTGCTCAATATCAGAGATAGAGCGTGTGTAAATATAAAAGTGAACATTGAAGTCAATACTTAGAGCCTCTAAGTGTTGACTTCAGTGTTGACTTATATATATATATATATATATATACATTTACATATATATATATATATACATACATACATACATATATATATATATATATATATATATATATATCTTAGTAAGTAATAATAATATAAAAGAGATTTGTTCACTGATCCACTCTTCAGGGTAGTTTATGGTAAATTAGATTTATTTTCAGAAATTATATAATTTCTGAAAATAACACCTGAAGAAATTGTGGTTTCTAAAAATACATCGAATCTACCATTAAGTCCGCTGAAGAAAATATATAATTCCTCAAAACTCAAAATAGTGCCACACATAAGATAAGTGAATAAATTTATTTTATTTATTATTAATCAACTATCGCTTGATATCGAGCACTATGATTACAAAGACAGTGTGTGTAAAAAAACTTCCTTTTTGAGAATTAGCTTTGTCGACTGTATCTTAACGTAACACAATTATATATATATATATATATATATATATATATATATATATATATCGTGACAAATATTAAAGGCTAATTTAAAGTATCCTATGAAGTTTTCAATAGCGAAATGCATAATCAAATCTATTTCGTGAAATTTTTCCATTTGTCAAAATTTAAAAACTCTATCAGAACTTCTATATCGTAATTTAAAAACGTATACTGTCGACACGGAAAACGCATAGATAGTCAAAAAGCTTTTACTTTCAATTCATTCTGAAGGATTTTATGAGGATTTTCCTTGGATTCATTTCAGAAATGGTTAAATGAATTCCTTGCTTTCGATCCATTCTGATAATGAGTAGAGAATTTTCCTTTAATTCGATACAAAAAAGCTGGAAAAATACATTAACAACTTTCGACTCGAACTAAGAATTGTAAAGAAAAGATACCAAAATAAGTATAAATGACATTTTCATTCTTCTTTAATCACGAGAAACGCCAGCTTAGGGGGAAAAGATTCATTATTTAAGCATCCACCCAAATATACATTTCATTCTTTTGTATTTGGATCTGATGAAGTCTTAGATGGCGAAATGTATCATCAAATTTATTTTCAATCTCTCTCTCTCTCTCTCTCTCTCTCTCTCCCTCCCTCCTTATATATATATATATATATATATATATATATATATATATAATAGGCAGGTGAAAGAAATTCCAGAGATAATAAATAAATAAAAATATTTCTAATAAGATTAATACTACTATTAGTCGGCCATTTGACCAAATGGCAGAATGATGAAAAAGATTTTAGAAATCGAAATTTTCGGACACGCCTATGTTATTCCTCAACAAGACGAAAAATGAAAAATGAAATGGACATTCTTTCCGGGGAATTCTTTTCTTTTAATCTTTCTCATCGTTAAAGTTAGACACTGTTTTCCGCTTATCTTGAATTTCTCTGTGAGAATCAAATTTCTTCAAGTTCACTAGAAATTTCAGTTGTTTCTGTCTTGCGTTAATCTTCCTTTTCTTTCCATTTTTTTTTAAATTTCGTCGTTGCTTACATTTTCAGTCCATAGAAACACATTTCTGTTGCCTCAAGTCTCTTCTTAATCTGGGATTAGATTGCCCAGCATTCACTGCAATATTGGAGTACAGATATTACATAATAGTTCTGTTTCTTAATACTTTGCTTAGCTTTTGGAAAGCATCTTTCACTATCCCAATGTGTATTCGGATTTCGGTGCCGCATTTTCTGTCATCTGTTAAAACACTCCTCTTATATTTAAAGTTTGATACTTACTTGATTTTGGCACCTCCAGTTTTTAATTCGTATGTTGGGCTGTTCCTTTTACTAACAACAATACAACTGATGTTTAGTCCTTTCTTCTTGCTTTCCTTTACTTCCTTCTGTAGGAGTTCATGTAGTTTCCTTTCGGCGTCTGCTCTCAACACTGCCTCACCTAATGTTGTTAAGATTGTGGCGAAATTTCATATTTCAAAGATTGAATTTAATTACTTCAGATTCAGCCAGTACGCTAAATATCTTTATATATATATATATATATATATATATATATATATATATATATATATATATGCACATTTCATTAAAAACGACTGACAAGGTGCTTTTATTTAGTTTTTTATATAATTTCTCGTGCGATCTAATAAAGTTTTTCTTTTCAGAGGATAAATTATATAAAAACTGTCCGAATGTTCTTTTTATCCGAGCACTTTCGGCTATACATTTAGCCATTTTCAAGGATTATATTTCAACTGTTAGAATTAGAAATAGAAATAGTTTGTTATATGTATGTTTTATAAAGTGATTCATTTTATTTTTGTTTCAAAACACGGTCAAGATATTATGTCCATGTTCAAAGTTAATATTATTAAGTGTTGGTTTGTTTGTTTTTATTAGTAAGGCTTCCATTATTTTTAGCCTTTTTTTTTGCAAGTGGATGATGCTATTATATTAGTGTTGTCGACAAGTATATTCCGAATAGTGTCCGGTAGGTCTCCATGAATATTTAAATGAGATCTAATTGTGCTATTGTCAGAAAGGTGTAGAGTTAATCTGCGTGTTAAACAATTTGTAGTGTGGCCTATATAATTATTTACGAAAGTTGATTCTTGAGGAATACAATTCTTTAATGTGGATTTGAATTCGTAAATAATATTTGCTCTATTAAATTTTCGGACAGTTTTTATATAATTTATCCTCTGAAAAGAAAAACTTTATTAGATCGCACGAGAAATTATATAAAATCAGTCAGTCGTTTTTAATGAAATGTGCACGAAAGAAGGATTGCTGCCTAAATACACAAATATATATATATATATATATATATATATATATATACTGAGACTAATAAACCCAACCAAAACTTAATTGAGTAAAATAAGCCAAGAAATACTAAACAAAATGTGCAACTCGACTCATTAAACATCGCAACACAAGCAAATCAATGGAAGAATACAAGTGAGTGCATTTCTTAAAAATATGTTAAATACGTACTTATAAAATACGACATAAAAAACGCTTATCCATCTATATCTAAAAAAAAAGGTCTGCTTGAGGCTTCGTACTGAAGGCTGAACAAATGGATATAAATTTACATTAATAAGCCTCCATATTTTATATGAAATCAACAAAATTGTACAGATCAACAACCGCGGCCTGTAGAGGGATGACGGATTGATGATAGTACCAGACAACAGAAGAGTAAATGACAATATAAGGAAAACGCTTTTCAAATTCTTCAAAAGCCTCGACTTTGAAATAGAAGTTGATATGAATAAGAAAATCGTCGAATATTTGGTTGTAGAATTAAATCTACAAACTGGCAGTGTCTCTCCATACATGAAACAGAACACAAAATTAAAATATATGAATGTTAGATCCAACCACTCTGCGAGTATAATAAAGCGAATTCCTAAATGAATAGAATCCAGGTTATTTAGAAATTCCTATAGTAAAATAACTTTCGAAGATAAAAGAAAGAATATGAAAGGGGATTAAAAAAATGTTGGGCTTAAACTAAACTGGAATTTAAACCTCAAATAAAACAACAAATGAAGAAAAATTCAAAGAAAAGAAAAATATTATTTCGTTTAACACCGCTTTAACTTAGAGATCAAGTATAAAATAGGGAAAATATTTTTGAAATTACTTAATAAACACTTCTCCGTTAACAGTGAAAAAATCGTTAACAGTGAAATAAAAGTAAATGTAGAAATAAAAGTAAATGTCCATTAGATGGAGTCTGCAAAACTGAAGCAGTAATTTACAAAGCAGAAGTAATAGATAGAAATGATCAGAAAAAATTATACATAGGGTGTACTGAGGATAAGTTCAAGAAGAGGTGGCAAAAATCACAAGGTATCTTTTAAGCTAGAAAGTCTTAGGAATTCTACTAGACAAGTCAACCATGATCCAATTGTAAACTGGAAAATTTTAAAAAAGCAAAATCTTACAACAATCATAGTAATATATGTAAACTTTGTCAACAAGAAAATTTAGCTATAATAACATTTCCAAACCAAAAAAAAAACCTTTTGAATGATAGGTCGGAAATTATGATCCGTTGTATACATGCTGAAAAGTTCTTTTGAGTTCATATGAAGTGGGATGAAAATAAAGTATGTATATTTCATTTAGCCCCCACCGATACATTTCTAATGCACTTGCTTTTCAACTCCTCCTCCTCCTCCTCGCACCCCCCTTCCTCCTCCACCTACGTTGTGTGCTTATTCATTTATTTTTTTTTTAATATAGAGTTCATAAAATTTCTTTTTTTTAAATAAAGCGTTATGAAATCATTCGAATGAAATTTCCTGAACATACCAAAAGGTTGAAACCAAAGTAACAGAATCGGCTAATCTCCTCATTTTTTATACTTAAAAGCTCTACATGTTAAATTCTTATCTTTTTATGTGTAATGAACATTTTTTAATACTACTGTTTCCTGTACTAATTCAACTCTCTGCATTAACTTTTTTATTATATATATATATATATATATATATATATATATATATATATATATATATATATATACAGATATTCTTCTCTTTACGTTTCAATAGGCCTATCGTAAATGAAAAAAAAACCTTAATTTAAAAATGGCCTTTGCGTGAACTGAGCTAACCTAACGCCCGAGTAATTTTATAAAAACAAGATCAGTGTTTTTTCTCCGTTTGTTTGTTTTCAGTCGTAATAGGCATTGAAAATACGATAAAAAGAAAACCTGGAAATAAAATACACGACATTGTACACAATTAAATACTAAAAATATTAACTTTCATGATCGTTATTGTGACTGAGTGGATCCTGCTACATTATCCCGGCATCAGTAGAAATAAGGCGCAGGAACGCTACACCTGCAGTGTATGGCCCGCTTTGAAAATTCGTTAACTACTTGATTGTCAGTAAAAGGGACAGCCCGAACTGAAAATTACAAATTGGTGATACCAAAATCAAACAGCGACAGTTTAGATACCTGGGAAGCGTACTAAAAGAGGACAGATAATTCGACACGGAAATCTGAAGACTCATTGTGATAGCCAAAGATGCTGTCCAAAAGCTAAGCAAAGTATTAAGAAACAGAAAAATTTCATTAGAAACAAAGAAACGGGTACTGAATTGTTATATAATATCAGTCCTCCAATTTGGCACTGAATGCTAGACAATCTTCTCACAGATAAGGAAGAGACTTGAAGTAACATATGGTTCTACAGAAGGATGCTGAGAATACCATGGACTGAACTTCTGAATAATGACGAAGTTCTAGAGCCATTGAATACAAAGACACTTCTACTTTACATCAGGAATAAAAAGTTGAACTTTCTGGGGCACATAATGAGGAAAGAGGGCTTGGAAAATGTGATACTCACAGGACAGATTGAAGGCAAGACGGACAGAGGAAAGACACGCATAACCGACCTGGCGAGCTTGAGTGAATGGATAGCGGAGCAGAGTTTGAGAGAAACGGCAAAACTAAAAAAATATTAAGAGCTACAAGGGACAGGAAACTGTGGAGAGCTATGATCGGCAACGTTCTGAAGGGATACGGCTCATAGAAGAAAGCGACTGGATGGTTATTACTCTCGTTACATCGTAAATTCGGCTGCTCAAAACTAGAGCCATTTTCAAGTTATGAGCCTTTGTCATGGTAGCTATTTTAGTCGAGAATAACTAAGTTTGGTGTATATTTACACTGTAAATGGAATGTCTGGTATCGCAAAGACAAACAGAAAATATGGGATCAGTTCTGCATTTTACCCGTGCATTGATCATGCATTCTCTATAGTAAGACAACAGTAACCATTTTCGCGTTAAGTTATAGATTTTCAGTGGTTGAAATACCTTTCCTCCAGAGTTTAATGGCTTTAAGATCTCATGGGCACCGTACATACGATAGGACGTCAGTCAGTCGAATGCAAATCGACGTATTATTTTACTGAAATGTTTTACCAATTATCCCGCGGGGCACCAAAAGTGAAACCCCACCCGGCCGCCGCAACTGTTACTTTCAGAACCTTTTTCAAACATTTATAAAATATTATATAATTAAATAATTTTATTGAATATAATTAAAAGATATTTCATTATTATGACATCAAAAGATTAATTAGATTAAGTATTATCTCTAGCAAGGCAGTAATGCCACCAAATATTAAAATTAAAAAATTTATAAAGAAAAATAGTTTACTTTCGAAAAAGGCAGATATATTAAAACAGTTCAGTTTGAAGTTGCCTTTCAAAGTTCTTTTTATATGTTTCTTTAAGCGTCATCGACTTTCATTACAGTTATCGTTCTGATGGTTAAACTTGAGGCACATATAGCTATACTTACGTAATAAACCTATGTTTTGATACATTCCTGTCTTATATTTTGGATATCTTTTATAGAAAAGTAGAAGTATGCATCAGATGTGATTCCGCAATCAAAACTGATAAATACAAAATGAAAAATTTTAACTTAAATTTCCAAATATTGAAAGGATTCATGTCAAGATTAAATTCGAAAACTGGCACAAAATTAAACAAAACACATATAACATAAAACGATCAAACCCGAACAATATGAAGATATCAAAACAGGGGATAATATTAATAAATCAAACCTGGAAAATATGAGAATACCTCAAAACCGTGGATAATGTTAAATAATCAAAGTGAGATAGTATGAGGATATAAAGACCGGGGAAAATGTGAAACAACCACGTTCAGAAAATATAAGGCTATCAATACCGAGGATTAAATAAAATAATCAAAAGAAGATAATGCTAAAAGATTCAAATTCGGACATTATGAGCATATCAGAACTGGGGAAAATATTAACGAATCAACCCGGAAAATGTAAGTATATCAAAACGGGGGATAATGTAAAATACTCAAACACGAATAATATGAGGATATGAAAATGGTGGATAATATTAAAGAATCAAATCTAAAAAAATATGAAGAAAACAAAAACAGGATAATGAAAAATGAAATAGGGTTAATATGAGGAAATGAAAACAGGTTAAATTATGAAAGAAGGAAATCTGGAAAAATATAAGTAAAGCAAAACCGAGGATAATGTAAAATAATCAAACAGGGACAATAAAAGGATATGAAAACAGTGGATAATATTAAAGATTCAAATCTAGAAAAATATAAGGAAAACAAAACCGAGGATAATGTAAAATAATAAAACACGGATAATATGAGGATATGAAAACAAGGGATAATATTAAAGAATCAAAACTGAAAAATATAAGGAAAACAAAACCTGGGATAATGTAAAATGATGAAACACGGATAATATGAGGATATGAAAACAGGGGATAATTGTTACTGTCCAATATCCTCGCACCACGGTTATGATCCAAGGTTAAGACCAAGGAAGAACACGAACACAAGAGTAGGAATAATAAAGATATATTACAACAGAAATATAATACAAGAAGTTGAAGGTGTTAGTATTAACTTCCAGTCTGGTTTAGAGTGGACTAATATTGTCTTGACTCGTTGGGTCTCGACTCGTTCCGATATTTAACAGTCCCCCCACGAGGAAAGTATGTGGCACAAGGCCGGGTTTAACGTGGGTTTCTCCGAGCCAGTAAGCTCGAACAAAAATACTCCCTTAAGAACCCGTATCAACGGGTTCAGGGCTTGTCTACCACCTCGGACGAAACTTTTCCCTTCGGCAAAGCCTCGTCCGGGTTCCTCTCTGCCAAAGCAGAGAGTTCGACAGGAGTCGCGCACAGTCAGAGACTGCGTCTCGACTCGTTCCTCTCCTATGTCTCAGAGAGGAGCAGTATTTATAGAGTCAGGAAGAGTCCATTATCGTTATAGGTAAGTTCCAATAACACCCCACTTCCAAAGCTTTTGCGTCGCAGGGGTCTTTAGTATCTTTTTCTCTTTGGATTTATTATCAAAGGGTCTGTGACTTTTCTTTTCCGGGTCAATTTTCGTGGTTCAGGCATTGTTTGCGGCCTTTGCATATCAAATGTGTCGAATATGGTATCCATCACTTCTTCTTCCTGAGGTGGACCGTTAGAATCATCTAACAGCCTTTTTCTTATTTGATTTACATGTCTTTTATGTGAGAATTTCGGGCCCTGTGTTATGGAAACCATGTTTCCGATTCTTTTTTCAATTGTACCTTGCTCCCAGTAGGATGTATTGTTTATATACGTTTTGAAAAAAACTTTCTCTCCTGGGTAGAATTTTCTTTTTGGTACGCACGACATTGGTATTTGCTTTGTTTGTTTTGGTAGCAATTTGTCAAATACTGATCTGATTTTTCGGGCGAACATCACTTCCGCCGGCGTAGCACTGTTTGGTGTAATTCGATATACTTGTAAAAATTGTTGCAACGCCTTTTCTGTTGGCACGTCATATGCTTTCCTTAACGCTCTTTTCAGTGTGTCTACAAATCTTTCCGCTTTCCCATTTGATCTTGGGTGATATGGCGGGGATTTGATATGTTTAACTTGAAAAGTTTCACAAAATTCTTGAAAGTCCGCAGATGTGAATTGTGTCCCATTATCAGTGACTAGACAATCAACCACTCCGAAACGAGCAAACAGCTCGTGGAGGCAATTTATGGTAGTTTCAGAAGTAGGTTTTCTGCAACAAAACACTTCTGGCCATTTACTATAACTGTCTACTATGATCAAATAGTAGAAACCATCTATTAGACCTTCGAAGTCTACATGGATTTTTGACCACACTCGATCTGTCTCTGGCCATGGCTTATGGATGATCGGCGGTGCTTTTGCTGCTAAGAAACAACCCTTGCATTTTTCCACCATATGTGTAATGTCTTGATCCATGTTTTGCCAATATACGTAACTTCGCATTAACGATTTCATTCTGTTCTTTCCTGGATGGCCCATGTGGAAGTCCTTTAGGATTCGCCTTTGTAGTCTTTTCGGAATTACTACCCTTTCGTTATATAGTAGAACATTGTCACATGACGAAAAACTCCCTGATACATTTTTTTTTCTGCAATTTTTGTTTTTGTTTCTTTTATGAACTCATCATTTACTGCTTCATTTCTTATTTCTTGTAGTGTGACTGGGAGGTTTCGAACTGTACTACATAGTGATGTCCTGATATCTTCTTCATGTCGTAGGGCTGCAATTACGGAATCTTCCAATGGCTCCGTTTTCTTAGGTATTAGTCTCGCGAGACCATCTGCATGCCCAATTTTGTTCGTTGGAAGATACTCCAATTTGAAATTGTATTTCAGTAAAATTGTACCCCATCTTAGCAACCTATTAGCAGTGTAAACAGGTAGACCTTTCTTCGATCCAAATATTGTTAATAACGGCTTGTGGTCCGTCTGTAAAATAAAAAAATCTACCGTAAATATATCTATGAAATCTTGTAACTGCAAAAATAATCCCCAGCGTTTCTTTTTCAATTTGTGAGTATTTTTTTTCTGCTGGTAAAAATGTTCTTGAACTATATGCGATGGGCTTTAGTGTCCCATTCAGCATTTTATGCAGTATACATGCCCCGACTCCATAGACACTCGCGTCACTTGCGACTATTATTTCTAATTTTAGGTCATAGTGCGCTAAAAATAGATCCGTGGTTAGCGTCTTCATTATTTTGTCAAACGTTTTCTAGCATTCATCTGTCCACTGCCAAATTTTTTCTTTCTTCAGAAGTTCGTTCAGTGGTGCGCGAAGTTTATGCATGTGAGGAATGAATTCACTAAGCCTATAAAACTTTGTAATTTTGTTATGTTCTTTGGAACTGGCATTTTTTTTATTGCCGTTGCCCTTTCAGGGTCTGGTCGTCTTCCTTCTTGATCGATGATATGGCCCAGGTATTTAATTTCCTTCGTGAAAAAATCGCATGGTCATCTTTGGAACTTGTATAATCCTTTATGTGTGTTTATGCACAATAATCTCGAGCTTTCCTCATCTACTGGTATTTGTAGGTACGCTTCGCTCAAGTCTATTTTTTAGAAAAATTTTCCTCCGTTTAATTTTGTGAAAACTTCTTCTGGACTAGGTAGAGGATAGTGGTAATCCTTAATCGCTGCGTTCAATCCCGTTGAGAAATCAGCGCATACTCGTATCTCACCCGATTTCTTTTTGACGTAAACCGTAGGTGCGGCCATTTGACTATATTCCACTTTTATCAATATACCTATTTTTTCGAGTCTATCCAACTCTTGATTTTTTTTCTATTGAAACAAAAGGTACGTTCCTTTTCTTCTTGAAGCTAGGTTGTACATTTTCTTTTATTTCTATATTTGCTGCCATTTTTCTACACCGCCCGAGGCCGGATGAAAATACTTCGGGGAAACTCTCTTTTAGTTTCTCCTTTAATTTATCTGCCTCGGTCGATAAACTTTTCCTTTTTGGCAGTACGTACTTATTGGTAAATCCCAGAGGTCGAATTTCTGCATCCAGTCCGTTCCAAATAAATTTTCTGTATTTCTTAGCACATACATTTTTAATTTTTTGGTCATTCCATTGAATGTCACATTTGTAATAACTTCTCCCTCAAATTTTATTTTTCTTCCAGTTACCGAACTAGCAATTTTATCGGTTCTCAACATGGTCGGTTTGTTCAATTTTCTCCATCTTTGTAGAGTTAATAATAGTTAAATCCAAACCGGAATCCAATTGTAGTCTGACTTTTCTGTTTAACATTTCTACTTGCACGTATTTTCGTATGTTTGTTTCCTCCGCTTGGTCAGTCCTAATGACTCTTATTCTGCTTTTGCTTCCTTTCCTAGTTCAACAATGAGAACTTTTATGACCCACTTTTTTTGCACGACAGACAAGTCTGAAAACGGTATGGACAATCTTTATACCAATGCAAAGCCCCACAACGATAGCATGGACTGGGTGGTAGTTTTTTCTGATATTGACTTTTTGAAGTAAAAAAATTTGTTTGACCTGTTTTTGAGGAGGGAAAATTGGTTTGGTTTGTTTTTGAAGAGGGACAAAAACGTGTTTGTCGTTGTACTTTACGTATGTAAGAGATGCCAGACTCTTCTATATCTTTCGAGTCATTCTTTACGCTTATACATCTCTGACAGTCTTCAGCCAATTTTTGTAGCGTCAATTCTGCTTCACTCTCAAGTTTTGTTAGAATTCTCCGTCTGATCTCCGCGTCTTTATTCGAAACCAGGCCTTGAACGAATATTAAAGATTTAAAATTGTCCGGGCTGAATTCAGATAACTTAAAGTCATCACAGTGTTTGTTTACAATGGAAGCCAATGTTATATAGTCTTCGCTGTCCTTTTTTGTTAGATTCAGACATTTCCATCTTTTGTGGAATAGTGAGGTGTTTGGGTTAAATAGTTCTGTTAACTGTTTTATGGCTTCCTTGAAAGTTAACTCATTTGTTTTCCTCAGTAGGATGTAGTCATCGAATTTAGTATATTCGCTTGACCCTAATTTTCTTAGTAGTAGACGTACTTTTCTCGCGTCTGACCAATTCCCGCAATCAAACTCATATAAATCTTCGTACCTTCTGAAGTAAGTTGCGAAGGTTTTGTCTTCGTCCAGTGTATGCGTGAAGTCTTCGATAGAGCTCCATAGAGCATTTTGCGAGAGAACTGTTTCATTTTCGAAATTTTGCCCTTTATTTGTTATTACCCGTAGCAATAATTCTTGTAGTTCAAGATGCTTCTGTTCGTTTTTCTGTTACTGCTCAAATTGTATTTTCATAAGTTCCAATATGGTTGCCTTAAAGTCTTCCATATTTACCGTAATTATGTGTAAGTATTTTTCTTTTAGTTTAGACTTCAGGTCTTTGTTACTACTGTAAAGTTGGTGTCAAAAAAGAAAATTTTATCTTTCTTTTTTTTATGTTCGCGTATAACTTGTTTTATTTTGTTTTGGTTTTCTCACTACCAACGTCGCCTTTGTTATGGACGACCAGTAGTAAAAGATTTTTTGTAGATTCTCCACGTAGAACTTGTTTTTTTTTTCAATATTCTTTTTTAGTATTTCTCCGGGTAGAGTTTGTTTTTTCAGACCTCGTCGCCACAGTTATGGTCCAATATCCAGGCACCACGGTTATGATCCAAGGTTAGGACAAAGAAAGAACAACACGAACACAAGAGTAGAAAATAACAAAGATATATTACAATAGAAATATAATACAACTTGAAGGTGTTAGTATTAACTGCCAGTCTGGTTTAGAGTGAACTAATATAGTCTTGATTCGTTAGGTCTAGACTCGTTCCTAGAGCAGTATTTATAGAGTCAGGAAGAGTCCATTGTCGTTATAGGTAATTTCCCGTAACAATAATATTAAAGAATCAAATCTAGAAAATATAAGGAAAAGAAAACCGAGGATAATATGAGGATATGAAAAGAATGGATAAAATTAAAGGATCAATTCTAGAAAATATAAGGAAAAGAAAACCGAGGATAATATGAGGATATGAAAAGAATGGATAAAATTAAAGGATCAAATCTAGAAAATATAAGGAAAAGAAAACCGAGGATAATATGAGGATATGAAAAGAATGGATAAAATTAAAGAATCAAATCTAGAAAATATAAGGAAAAGAAAACCGAGGATAATATGAGGATATGAAAAGAATGGATAAAATTAAAGGATCAAATCTAGAAAATATAAGGAAAAGAAAACCGAGGATAATATGAGGATATGAAAAGAATGGATAAAATTAAAGAATCAAATCTAGAAAATATAAGGAAAAGAAAACCGAGGATAATATGAGGATATGAAAAGAATGGATAAAATTAAAGGATCAAATCTAGAAAATATAAGGAAAAGAAAACCGAGGATAATATGAGGATATGAAAAGAATGGATAAAATTAAAGAATCAAATCTAGAAAATATAAGGAAAAGAAAACCGAGGATAATATGAGGATATGAAAAGAATGGATAAAATTAAAGGATCAAATCTAGAAAATATAAGGAAAAGAAAACCGAGGATAATATGAGGATATGAAAAGAATGGATAAAATTAAAGAATCAAATCTAGAAAATATAAGGAAAAGAAAACCGAGGATAATATGAGGATATGAAAAGAATGGATAAAATTAAAGGATCAAATCTAGAAAATATAAGGAAAAGAAAACCGAGGATAATATGAGGATATGAAAAGAATGGATAAAATTAAAGAATCAAATCTAGAAAATATAAGGAAAAGAAAACCGAGGATAATATGAGGATATGAAAAGAATGGATAAAATTAAAGGATCAAATCTAGAAAATATAAGGAAAAGAAAACCGAGGATGATGTAAAATAATGAAACAGCAATACTATGAGGATATGGAAAGAGTGGATAAAAATAAAGAGTCAAAATAGGGAAAAATATACGCAAAACAAAACCAAGGATAATGTAAAATAATGAAACACGGATAATATGAGGATATGAAAACAGGGGATAATATTAAAAAATCAAATCTGGAAAATTATAAGGGAAACAAAACCTGGGATAATGTAAAAAAAATGACATACGGATAATATGAGGATATGAACACAGTGGATAATATTAAAGAAACAAATCTAAAAAAATATAAGACAAAACGAAACCGAGGACAAAGTAAAATAATGATACACGTATATTATGAAGATATATGAAAGTAGGGGAAAATATTAAAGAATCAAATCTGGAAAAATATGAGGAAAAAAACGGGGATAATGTAAAATAATGAAACACAAAAATTATGAGGATATGAAAACAGAGGATACAATTAATCAATAACATCTGGAAAAGTATAAGGAAAAAAAAACCGACGATCATGTAAAAGAATGACACGCGGATAATACGAGGATATAAAAACAGGATAATATTTAAAAATCAAATCTGGAAATATATAAATAAAACACAACCGAGGATTATGTAAAACAGTGAAACAAGGATAAAACAACGATATGAAAAGAGGGGATAATATTAAAGAATGAAATCTTGAAAAATATAAATAAGACAAACCGAGGATAATGTAAAATAAAGAAAAACGGATAATATGACGATATGAAAACAGTGCATAATATTAATGAATCAAATCTGAAAAAATGTAAGAAAAACAAGACCGACGATAATGTAAAATAATGAAACACGGATAATATTATGATAAGAAAACAGGGGATAATATTAAAGAATCAAATCTGGATAAATGTAAGGAAAACTAAACCCTGTATAATGTAAAATAATGAAACACAGATAATATGAGGATATGAAAACAGGGGATAATATTAAAGAATCAAATCTGGAAAATTATAAGGAAAACTAAACCGAGTATAATGGAAAATAATGAAACACGGATAATATGATGATATGAAAACAGGGGATAATATTAAAGAATCAAATCTGGAAAAAATATAACGAAAACATTACCGAGGATAACTAATTAAATACGGATAATTTGGGGATATGAAAGCAAGGGATAATATTTCATACTTTCATATTATCCTCTGTATTCATATCCTCATATTATCCGTGTTTCATTATTTTACATTATACTCGGTTATGTATGCCTTATATTTTTCAAGATTTGATTATTTAATATTATACCCTGTTTTCATATCCTCATATGTCTCGTGTTTTATTATTTTACATTATTCTCGGATATGTTTTGCTTATATTTATCAAGATTTCATTTTTTAAAATTTTATCCCCTGTTTTCATATGCGCATATTATGCGTGTTTAATTACTTTACATTATCCTCGGTAATGTTTTCCTTATATTTCTCATGATTGGATATTTGAATAATATACCCTGGTTTCATATCATCATTTTATGCGTATTTCATTACTTTACATTAGCCTCAGCTTGTTTTACTAATATTATACCAGATTTGATTCTTTAATATTATCCCCTGTTTTCATATCCTCATATTATCCGAGTTTCATTATTTTAAATTATGCTTGGTTTCCCTTCCCTTATAATTTTCCAGATTTGATTTTTTAATATTATCCCCTGTTTTCATATCCTCATATTATCCGTGTTTCATTATTTTACATTATACTTGGTTTTGTTTTCCTTATAATTTTCCAGATTTGATTTCTTAATATTATCCCCTGTTTTCATATCCTCATATTATCCGTGTTTCATTATTTTACATTATACTTGGTTTTGTTTTCCTTATAATTTTCCAGGTTTGATTTCTTAATATGATCCCCTGTTTTCATATCCTCATATTATCCGTGTTTCATTATTTTACATTATACTTGGTTTTGTTTTCCTTATAATTTTCCAGGTTTGATTTCTTAATATTATCCCCTGTTTTCATATCCTCATATTATCCGTGTTTCATTATTTTACATTATACTTGGTTTTGTTTTCCTTATAATTTTCCAGGTTTGATTCCTTAATATTATCCCCTGTTTTCATATCCTCATAGTATCCGTGTTTCATTATTTTACATTATACTTGGTTTTGTTTTCCTTATAATTTTCCAGGATTGATTCCTTAATATTATCCCCTGTTTTCATATCCTCATATTATCCGAGTTTCATTATTTTACTTTATGCTTGGTTTTCTTTCCCTTATAATTTTCCAGGTTTGAATCCTTAATATTATCCCCTGTTTTCATATCCTCATATTATCCGTGTTTCATTATTTTACATTATACTTGGTTTTGTTTTCCTTATAATTTTCCAGGATTGATTCCTTAATATTATCCCCTGTTTTCATATCCTCATATTATCCGTGTTTCATTATTTTACATTATACTTGGTTTTGTTTTCCTTATAATTTTCCAGGTTTGATTCCTTAATATTATCCCCTGTTTTCATATCCTCATATTATCCGTGTTTCATTATTTTACATTATACTTGGTTTTGTTTTCCTTATAATTTTCCAGGTTTGATTCCTTAATATTATCCCCTGTTTTCATATCCTCATATTATCCGTGTTTCATTATTTTACATTATACTTGGTTTTGTTTTCCTTATAATTTTCCAGGATTGATTTCTTAATATTATCCCCTGTTTTCATATCCTCATAGTATCCGTGTTTCATTATTTTACATTATACTTGGTTTTGTTTTCCTTATAATTTTCCAGGTTTGATTCCTTAATATTATCCCCTGTTTTCATATCCTCATATTATCCGAGTTTCATTATTTTACTTTATGCTTGGTTTTCTTTCCCTTATAATTTTCCAGTTTTGATTCCTTAATATTATCCCCTGTTTTCATATCCTCATATTATCCGTGTTTCATTATTTTACATTATACTTGGTTTTGTTTTCCTTATAATTTTACAGATTTGATTTTTTAATATTATCCCCTGTTTTCATATCCTCATATTATCCGTGTTACATTATTTTACATTATACTTGGTTTTGTTTTCCTTATAATTTTCCAGGTTTGATTTCTTAATATGATCCCCTGTTTTCATATCCTCATATTATCCGTGTTTCATTATTTTACATTATACTTGGTTTTGTTTTCCTTATAATTTTCCAGGTTTGATTTCTTAATATTATCCCCTGTTTTCATATCCTCATATTATCCGTGTTTCATTATTTTACATTATACTTGGTTTTGTTTTCCTTATAATTTTCCAGGTTTGATTCCTTAATATTATCCCCTGTTTTCATATCCTCATAGTATCCGTGTTTCATTATTTTACATTATACTTGGTTTTGTTTTCCTTATAATTTTCCAGGATTGATACCTTAATATTATCCCCTGTTTTCATATCCTCATATTATCCGAGTTTCATTATTTTACTTTATGCTTGGTTTTCTTTCCCTTATAATTTTCCAGGTTTGAATCCTTAATATTATCCCCTGTTTTCATATCCTCATATTATCCGTGTTTCATTATTTTACATTATACTTGGTTTTGTTTTCCTTATAATTTTCCAGGATTGATTCCTTAATATTATCCCCTGTTTTCATATCCTCATATTATCCGTGTTTCATTATTTTACATTATACTTGGTTTTGTTTTCCTTATAATTTTCCAGGTTTGATTCCTTAATATTATCCCCTGTTTTCATATCCTCATATTATCCGTGTTTCATTATTTTACATTATACTTGGTTTTGTTTTCCTTATAATTTTCCAGGTTTGATTCCTTAATATTATCCCCTGTTTTCATATCCTCATATTATCCGTGTTTCATTATTTTACATTATACTTGGTTTTGTTTTCCTTATAATTTTCCAGGATTGATTTCTTAATATTATCCCCTGTTTTCATATCCTCATAGTATCCGTGTTTCATTATTTTACATTATACTTGGTTTTGTTTTCCTTATAATTTTCCAGGTTTGATTCCTTAATATTATCCCCTGTTTTCATATCCTCATATTATCCGAGTTTCATTATTTTACTTTATGCTTGGTTTTCTTTCCCTTATAATTTTCCAGTTTTGATTCCATAATATTATCCCCTGTTTTCATATCCTCATATTATCCGTGTTTCATTATTTTACATTATACTTGGTTTTGTTTTCCTTATAATTTTACAGATTTGATTTTTTAATATTATCCCCTGTTTTCATATCCTCATATTATCCGTGTTACATTATTTTACATTATACTTGGTTTTGTTTTCCTTATAATATTCCAGGTTTGATTTCTTAATATTATCCCCTGTTTTCATATCCTCATATTATCCGTGTTTCATTATTTTACATTATACTTGGTTTTGTTTTCCTTATAATTTTCCAGGTTTGATTCCTTAATATTATCCCCTGTTTTCATATCCTCATATTATCCGTGTTTCATTATTTTACATTATACTTGGTTTTGTTTTCCTTATAATTTTCCAGGTTTGATTCCTTAATATTATCCCCTGTTTTCATATCCTCATATTATCCGTGTTTCATTATTTTACATTATACTTGGTTTTGTTTTCCTTATAATTTTCCAGGTTTGATTCCTTAATATTATCCCCTGTTTTCATATCCTCATATTATCCGTGTTTCATTATTTTACATTATACTTGGTTTTGTTTTCCTTATAATTTTCCAGGTTTGATTCCTTAATATTATCCCCTGTTTTCATATCCTCATATTATCCGTGTTTCATTATTTTACATTATACTTGGTTTTGTTTTCCTTATAATTTTCCAGGTTTGATTCCTTAATATTATCCCCTGTTTTCATATCCTCATATTATCCGTGTTTCATTATTTTACATTATACTTGGTTTTGTTTTCCTTATAATTTTCCAGGTTTGATTCCTTAATATTATCCCCTGTTTTCATATCCTCATATTATCCGTGTTTCATTATTTTACATTATACTTGGTTTTGTTTTCCTTATAATTTTCCAGGTTTGATTCCTTATTATTATCCCCTGTTTTCATATCCTCATATTATCCGTGTTTCATTATTTTACATTATACTTGGTTTTGTTTTCCTTATAATTTTCCAGGTTTGATTCCTTAATATTATCCCCTGTTTTCATATCCTCATATTATCCGTGTTTCATTATTTTACATTATACTTGGTTTTGTTTTCCTTATAATTTTCCAGGTTTGATTCCTTAATATTATCCCCTGTTTTCATATCCTCATAGTATCCGTGTTTCATTATTTTACATTATACTTGGTTTTGTTTTCCTTATAATTTTCCAGGTTTGATTCCTTAATATTATCCCCTGTTTTCATATCCTCATATTATCCGAGTTTCATTATTTTACTTTATGCTTGGTTTTCTTTCCCTTATAATTTTCCAGTTTTGATTCCTTAATATTATCCCCTGTTTTCATATCCTCATATTATCCGTGTTTCATTATTTTACATTATACTTGGTTTTGTTTTCCTTATAATTTTCCAGGTTTGATTCCTTAATATTATCCCCTGTTTTCATATCCTCATATTATCCGTGTTTCATTATTTTACATTATACTTGGTTTTGTTTTCCTTATAATTTTCCAGGATTGATTTCTTAATATTATCCCCTGTTTTCATATCCTCATAGTATCCGTGTTTCATTATTTTACATTATACTTGGTTTTGTTTTCCTTATAATTTTCCAGGTTTGATTCCTTAATATTATCCCCTGTTTTCATATCCTCATATTATCCGTGTTTCATTATTTTACATTATACTTGGTTTTGTTTTCCTTATAATTTTCCAGGATTGATTTCTTAATATTATCCCCTGTTTTCATATCCTCATAGTATCCGTGTTTCATTATTTTACATTATACTTGGTTTTGTTTTCCTTATAATTTTCCAGGTTTGATTCCTTAATATTATCCCCTGTTTTCATATCCTCATATTATCCGAGTTTCATTATTTTACTTTATGCTTAGTTTTCTTTCCCTTATAATTTTCCAGTTTTGATTCCTTAATATTATCCCCTGTTGTCATATCCTCATATTATCCGTGTTTCATTATTTTACATTATACTTGGTTTTGTTTTCCTTATAATTTTACAGATTTGATTTTTTAATATTATCCCCTGTTTTCATATCCTCATATTATCCGTGTTACATTATTTTACATTATACTTGGTTTTGTTTTCCTTATAATATTCCAGGTTTGATTTCTTAATATTATCCCCTGTTTTCATATCCTCATATTATCCGTGTTTCATTATTTTACATTATACTTGGTTTTGTTTTCCTTATAATTTTCCAGGTTTGATTCCTTAATATTATCCCCTGTTTTCATATCCTCATATTATCCGTGTTTCATTATTTTACATTATACTTGGTTTTGTTTTCCTTATAATTTTCCAGGTTTGATTCCTTAATATTATCCCCTGTTTTCATATCCTCATATTATCCGTGTTTCATTATTTTACATTATACTTGGTTTTGTTTTCCTTATAATTTTCCAGGTTTGATTCCTTAATATTATCCCCTGTTTTCATATCCTCATATTATCCGTGTTTCATTATTTTACATTATACTTGGTTTTGTTTTCCTTATAATTTTCCAGGTTTGATTCCTTAATATTATCCCCTGTTTTCATATCCTCATATTATCCGTGTTTCATTATTTTACATTATACTTGGTTTTGTTTTCCTTATAATTTTCCAGGATTGATTTCTTAATATTATCCCCTGTTTTCATATCCTCATAGTATCCGTGTTTCATTATTTTACATTATACTTGGTTTTGTTTTCCTTATAATTTTCCAGGTTTGATTCCTTAATATTATCCCCTGTTTTCATATCCTCATATTATCCGTGTTTCATTATTTTACATTATACTTGGTTTTGTTTTCCTTATAATTTTCCAGGATTGATTTCTTAATATTATCCCCTGTTTTCATATCCTCATAGTATCCGTGTTTCATTATTTTACATTATACTTGGTTTTGTTTTCCTTATAATTTTCCAGGTTTGATTCCTTAATATTATCCCCTGTTTTCATATCCTCATATTATCCGAGTTTCATTATTTTACTTTATGCTTGGTTTTCTTTCCCTTATAATTTTCCAGTTTTGATTCCTTAATATTATCCCCTGTTTTCATATCCTCATATTATCCGTGTTTCATTATTTTACATTATACTTGGTTTTGTTTTCCTTATAATTTTACAGATTTGATTTTTTAATATTATCCCCTGTTTTCATATCCTCATATTATCCGAGGATATAAAAATAGTGGATAATATTAAGGAATCAAACCTGGAAAATTATAAGGAAAACAAAACTGAGGATATTGTAAAAGAATGAAACACGGATAATATGAGGATATTAAAACAGGTGATAATATTAAAAAATCAAATCTGGAATAATATGAATAAAACAAAACCGAGGATAATGTAAAATGATGAAACACGAATAATATGAGTTTATGAAAACTGTTGATTTTAAAGTATCATATCTGGAAAAATATACGAAAATAAAACGAGGAAAATGTAAAATGGAGCAACACGGATAATATGGCTTATGAAAAGAGGGGATAATATTAAAAAATAATATCTGGAATAATAGTAAGTAAAACAAAACCGAGATAATGTAAAATAATGAATCACGGATAATATGAGGATATGAAAACTGGGGATAATATGAAAGAATAAAATCTGGAATAATATAAGTACAAAAATACCGAGGATAATATAGAACAATGAAACACGTGTAATATGAGGATATGAAAACAGGAGATAATATTGAAGAATCAAATCTAAAAAATATAAGAAAACAAAACAGTGGATAATGTAAAATTATGAAACACGGATAATATGAGGATATGAAAAGAGGGGGTAATATTAAAGAATAATATCTGGAATAACATAAGTAAAACAATACTGAGGATAATGTAAAATAATGAAACTCGGATAATATGAGGATATGAAAACAGGGGATAACATTGAAAAATCAAATCAAAAAATATAAGAAAACAAAACCGAGATAATGTAAAATAATGAATTACGGATAATATGAGGATATGAAAACTGGGGATAATATGAAAGAATAAAATCTGGAATAATATAAATACAAAAATACCGAGGATAATATAGAATAATGAAACACGGATAATATGAGGATATGAAAACAGGGGATAATATTGAAGAATCAAATCTAAAAAATATAAGAAAACAAAACAGTGGATAATGTAAAATAATAAAATACTTATAATATGAGGATATGAAAATAGGTGATAATATTAAGGAATCAATTGTGGAAAATTATAAGGAAAACACAACAGAGGATAATATAAAATAATGAAACACGGATAATATTAGTATATGAAAACAGGGGATAATATTAAAGTATCAAATCTGGAAAAATACAAAAAACGAAACAGAGGATAATGTAAAATAATGAAACACGGATAATATTAGTATATGAAAACAGGGGATAATATTGAAGTATCAAATCTAAATATTACAAGGAAAGCAAAACCAAGTATAATGTAAAATAATAAAACACGTATAATATGAGGATATGAAAACAGGGGACAATATTAAAGAATCAAATCTGGAAAATTATAAGGAAAAGACAACAGAGGATAATGTAATATAATGAAACACGGATAATATGAGGATATGAAAACAGGTGATAATATTAAGGAATCAATTCTGGAAAATTATGAAGAAAACACAACAGAAGATAATGTAAAATAATGAAACACGTATAATATTACTATATGAAAACAGGTAATAATATTAAAAAATAATATCTGGAAAAATATAAGCTAAACAATACCGTGGATAATGTAAAATCGTGAAACACGGCTAATATGAGGATATGAAAAAAGGGGATAATAATAAAGAATCAAATCCGGAAAAATATAAGGAAAACACAACAGAGGATAATGTAAAATAATGAAATACGGATAATATGAGGATATGAAAACAGGGATAATATTAAAGAATCAAATCTGGAAAATTATAAGGAAATCAAAATCAAGCATAATGTAAAATAATGAAGCACGGATATTATGAGTATATGGAAAAGCGGATAATATTAAAGAATCAAATCTGGAATAATATAAGTAAAACAATACCGAGGATAATGTAAAATAATGAAACACGGGTAATATGAGGATATGAAAACAGGAGATAATATTAAAGTATCAAATCTGGAAAATTATAAGGAAAACACAACAGCGGATAATGTAAAATAATGAATCACGGATAATATCTGTATATGAAAATAATGTATATTATTAAAGAATCAAATCTGGAAATGTATATGTAAGTATACGTGTATAATATCAAATAATGAGACATGTATATTATGAGGATATGAAAATAAGGGATACTATAAATGAATCACATATAGAGAAATGTAAGGAATAAAATAACCAGCGATAACGTAAAATTATGACACTCAAATAATATGACAATACGAAAACATGGGTTAATATTAAAGAATCAAATCAAGAAAAATATTAGTAAAACAAAACCGAGATAATATAAAATAATGAATCTCTTATGATATGAGGATATGAAAACAGGGGCTATATTAACTAATAATTATTGATATTAACTAATCATTCCGGAAAATATAACTACATCAAAACCGGGGATAATGTTAAATAATGAAACACGGATAATATGAGGATATGAAAACGGGATAATATTAAAGAATGAATTCTGTAAAAATATAAGTAAAACGAAACCTAGGATAATGTAAAGTAATGGAACCCAGAAAATATAATGTTGTCAAATCCGGGAATATTTTTAAATAATCAAACTCGGGACAATATTATGTTTGGTTTGGTTTGGTTTGTTTTCTTTTACATCATATCAACCTCAATGGGATATTTAATATCGACCAAATTTTATTGCTGGTAATGTTTTTCTTCAATAATCTATTTCTGGAAATATTTTTCCTTGATGAAATCAATCAATCTCTGACAATCAAAGCATATCAAAACGTGGAAAATCTTAGAAAATCAAGCACGATAAAGATACCAAAACTGTGATAATTTTAAATAACCAAACAGAGATAATCTCTGGATATCAAAACATGGAATGGTGTTAGAAAAAAAAATATATATATATATATTAAATCCTCTTCTGTAGCTCCAGTTAACTCAGGTGAACCATCTGATCATTCTATCGGCCTGTTAGCCTCCTTCTTCATTTGGGGAATGTAGTATACGCTCTACTGAACTCTGATTTGGTTAAACATCTACCTCACAAGGTCTACTTTCATATAAACAATATTTCGCCCCTCTATGTCAACTGCTGATGTTTTAACGATTCTTGCCGAAAGAGTCTATCTTTAGATAAAAATTGTGAAGCTTGGGTTGTTGCTTCAGATATCTTGAATGGTTTGGTATATTTGTCTTGTGAAGAAGACCAGTATATCAAACCTTCTCAAATGTTATTGTATTTCTGAACGAATATAAAACAAATTCATTCTTTCTTATCAAATCTAGAAATGGCTTGTTAATTCGAATGCTTCCAAAATGTAAATTACCCCTTTTAATCGTCTGAGGGAACACTTTTTGCCTTTCATCAGCATCGCTGATGCTGACCTCCACCTTGCGCCTTCTCGGACTAACGAAGTGGAAGGATTATATTGAATCAATTACTAGGTCTGCGGAAAGTTGGTTCACTGTGTCGTGCTGGGCAATTTTTCTCACCAGAATCTATCTTGCTTTCATTATTACTGCCACATCTATTGTGGTGCTCCTGCTATATATTTAGAGATTCTTGATAATATCCAAAAAAGAATCTTCAATGTTATTGGCGCTGACCTGGCATCTTTCCACCGCTGTAATGTAGTTTCTTGTGCCTTGTCTATGCCTACTTTTCTGGTAATTGTTGTGATGAGCTTTCCTTTATGCTACCTCGACTGTAGGAAGTTAACCGCCGTCGTTGTTTGGCGGTAGGGTCTCATCATTTTACGGTTCACATGGCGAAATGTAACTGTAAGTTCTATGCTAGCAGTTTGTTCTGTCACACTTCTCATCTGTGGAACTCTCTTCCGGCTTCTTACATCCTAGTCAAGTTTGATCTTTAAAAATTATATGCAATGTCAATTATCTTCTGTCATCTTCATTCAAGTTTTTTTGATGGTTGCTCTTTTTCCTTAATAGAGTTTTTCCTATATTCTGTAACACTCAGTAACTCCTTGCATCTTAGGGGTTTTATTGCCATATTTGGGGGAAAATGATTATTATTTACTAGTTCACGAATAATGTAATAGTTATTTTCAATTACATTGTAATTACATGTCAAAAACTCTGTTGCACTGCATATACTTGTCTACGTTCAATGTTTCGTGAATATTAAATTGAAATAAAATTAGGAAAGCAATGTATATTCTGCCTTCTTGGGCACTAAATATAAATGAAAATTATAATAAATGAAATTAATATATATATATATATATATATATATATATATATATATATAATAATGGACACTCCCTTCGGTTTCGACGTATGAGGACCTGACAGCTTAGTTGATTCAGTTATGAAATTTTGTGCGATAATCTTAAGACCCTCTAGTGATTTACAAAGGAGGCCACATATGGATCAAGAGTGAGGATTATGAGATGAGATCACTGTTAGATTGACTGACCTTTTAGTTCTTGCTCTCGCTTCTTGAACATGATTCAGACAAGCAGATTTAAAATTGCTGAGTCCACTAAAACACGTTGATCTCCATTCTACCCGCCTCAAGGCTAAGCGCTCCTGTGGTATATTGACTGCTGACAAGTTGCTTTTCAGCTTGTCTTTGTATCTTAGCCATGGACGTCCTACATTTCTGTACCCCTGATCTAACTGGCTGTACATTAGGATCTTGGGTATCCTGTCATCAGACATTCTCAAGACATGACCAGTCCACGATTCCTCCAATATTACACCTGTTAAACAGGTCTACGTTAGATGTCCTATCTTGAAGGTTAACTCCACAGATTGCACGCAGACAGCTTTTATGGAAAACATCTAGCTGGTGAATATGGTACATGTATGGAATCCACAACTCGGAGCCATACAAAAGGTGGCAAGTACAACAGCTCTGTAAACCCGAATGTTCGTATCCAGTTGAATACCCCGCTCATTCCACAAGCGATGGCGAAGTTTGCCGAAAGCACTGGTAGTCATAGCAATCCGATGCATGATTTCATCATCTAAAGTTCCACTGTAATTGACTTTACTACCAAGATAGGTGAAAGACTTTACAAAGTTCAGGGTTTTGTCTTCTACTTTCAATAGTCTCTCTAGAAATTTGTAGACTGGTGGTTTTTGTTTCTCACCATCCAATTGCTTCAGAGTAGGACAAGGTTGGTGCACAACTTCAGTTTTCTTTATGCTAAGTGTAAGACCAAATGCTTTACATGCAGCGCAGAGAAACGATTTATTAGATGTTGGGCCTCCTCAAAGGATGTCGCTACAAGAGCCGCATCATCAACAAACAACAAATCACGAATAATTTGCGTACGAAGGTGGGTCTTGGCTTTGAAGCGCTGATGATTGAAGAGACCACCAGTTCTTCGAAACTGAAACTTTACGCCACTCTCTGTGTCTGCAAATGCACATTTCAGCATCACCGAGAAGAAAAGGGCAAAAAGGACAGGGTCCATGACACAACCTTGCTTGGTGCCATTTGTGACATTAAAGGATTCCGACATCATACCATCAGACACGGTATTAACTTTCATTCCTTCATGAAAGGAGATGATGACCTTTAGGTTGTTTTCAGGGATGCCGAGTTTCCTCAAGTCTGGCCAAAGAGCCTCTCGATTCACAGTGTCAAAGGCCTTCGACAAGTCCACAAACACCATATACAACTCCTGGTTTTTCTCGCGAACCTTCTCTGCAACTTGACGAAGAGAAAATATCATGTCAATGGTGCCACGATCCGACCGAAAACCACACTGCGATTCGGGATAGATGTCGTCAACAAGGTGTATAATGATTCTGTTTAGAATCAGTCTCGCTAGGATTTTGCCTGCAATTGAAAGTAATGATATCCCCCAATGATTATTATAGACACCCCTGGTACCCTTGTTTTTGTAGAGGTGTTTGATAGAGGCGTCTTTACAATCCTGTGGGACACAGCCTGCCTTCCATATCTCCACGAAAAGGAGATGTAACTTTCTTACCAACTTTTGGCCACCATGCTTATACTCTTCGGGTGGAATAGGATCCTTAGGAGAAGGGGATTTTCGAGATGAGATTTGCTTGATGGAGTCAATTACCTCTTGATAAGTAGGTTCAAAAGACAACTCCGGAATTTCAGTATTTTGCTCAATCGATGTGATGGCTTCCGTATCAGTAACCGAAGTGGTGTTTAACACAGTTTCGAGATGCTCTTTCCATCGATTTAAAATGTCTGACTTATCCGACAAGAGAGTTTTGCCATCTGCTGTGGAGATAGGAACAACACCACTTTTCTGAGGACCAAAAATACTCTTGAGGCCAGCATAGAAAGCCTTTACATCCTTTCTATCTGAAGATTCTTGGAGTTCAGTGGCCTTTTCAGACCACCACTGCTCTTTCATGGCTCTGAGAGCTCGTTGAACCTGACTTTTACACTTCTTGTAAGCCATCTTCTTATCGGACGAGTTCTTGTCTTCAATCCATGCTTTATGAGAAGAGTGCAATTGATCTATAAGCTACTGAACTTTTGTATTATTGTCATCAAACCAGTTTTGATGTTTACGATATGGCAGGCCGAGAACCTCCAAGGATGTAGTATATGTTGCATCACACAGAGCCTTCCAAGATGATTCGATATCATTGGTAATATTTACAGAATCAAGTGCAGCATCAAGTTTGTCAGAGAGCTCAATTTTCGTTTCAGTCGATTTAAGAGGCAGTACGTTAATGCGCTTGGGCACTGTAGATTTTATAATCCTTCGCTTTTGTAGATGCAGTGTAGCTTTACTTCGAAGTAGAGCGTGATCTGACAGATAGCATGTTGTATGGAATGAACGCGTTATCTTAAAATCTTTTATGTCCCGTCTTTTGGTGATGACGTAGTCGATCAGATGCCAGTCTTTCGAACGAGGATGCATCCACGTGGTCTTACGACAGTTGGGTTGCTGGTAGAAGGTATTAGTGATACTAAGGTCAAATTCCTTGTAGATAGTGAGAAGGCGTAATCCATTAGAATTCACATGACCAATACCATGGCGACCTAAAACGCCCTTCCAAGAATGATAATCATTGTAAACATGAGCATTGAAATCACCTGTAAGGACTAATTTATCCTTATGTTGGAGATGACATCCCGAAGAAGATTGTAAAAATCATCTTTTTCTTCATCTGAACTACCTAAGGTTGCCGCGTAACAGCTAACCATCGTCACACGGGTGTTGCATTCCAGATTGAGGGTTAATGCCATTATGCGATCAGATACACCTTTAGGTAAGGAAGGCAGTGAGCTAGCAAGGTCTGACTTGATGGCAAAGCCAACACCAGACTGGTGTGGCTCTTTCTCAGTCTTACCTGCACATAAAAATATGTATCCGCCTTTTTCATCCCTAAGCTGAGAATTACCAGCCAGGAGTGTTTCACTAATGGCCGCTATGTCGATGTTATATTTCTTTAACTCGAGAGAAACAACAGCTATTTTACGCTCTGGTGCAGAATCATTGTCCTGAAGAGTGCGAACATTCCAAGATCCAAAATGGAAATTCTTCTTATATTTATTCTGATATTCCTTGCTGTTTCGACTGCTTTATTGGATAACTAGACAGCTGCAGCAATGTTCAGGGCTCCTTTTATCGCCCCCTTCCCATAATAGGGAAAGCAGTGCAATCCTAAATAGGGCTGCTTTGTCACCGATGGAGGACACGGACATCACAGTTGCTCATGGGTTTGTGAAAGAACGGCCATCACCCGTCGGTCTGCCATTGTGTAGAGCTCCAGCTAGAGCCTTCCAGTAATATCCTTTACCTGACCCCGTCGCCTTCACTCTCTCGGCAGTGGACCGTGCAAGTGAATCTGTGTGGATAAGAACGAATCAAGGTAAACCGCCAGAAAACCCACACAAGTGATTTGATTAAAGTGGTGAAGGCTTGTGCAGAAGCATCCACACTTTTAGAAAGTATTGATACACTTAGTCGGTGCAAATAAATGCTACAGACGAAGCAGACAATATACCTCAGGCTTTTCGTGTAAGAGTTTTCCATCTCCTAGACCAATCGTGTTCTATAACACTAAAGTGCTTGGTCAGCCCTGGTAGACACTATTTGCCCATAGCTAGGACCCTAACAGTTGCTACCACCCCGGGTCAGGGTGGACCTGGGAACAACAGCAATTAAAAGGTGGTTCCACACCTCTTCAAATCCTCCAATCTCCCGATAAGAAGACTTGCTGCCGGATGTAGTCATACCCAGGACATATATATATATATATATTCAAAGATATTTTACTTACAAAGTTTATATATCGGCAGAACGAACCAATTTTAGTTTCCCTTTAGCACAATATTTATTTTATAAACATATGCCGCAGCAATAAAACAAAACGTTAGACACTATCATCAAATTTCAACCTGTAAATAAAAAATAATTTTAAATAAAATAGCAGAAAATTCTATTCCTAGTCCAACGTCAGAAGAATTTGATATTTAGAGTTGTTTATTTATCAAGATTAATAAATAAGCATAAGATTTTTTATTTATACGTCACCAGTATCGCCCAAGAGATTGACCATTCATCCATCTCCGTGATGTTAAAAATTGTTACACAAATTATATATATATATATATATATATATATATATATATATATATATATATATAATTTGTGTAAAATAAAAATAAATAAAAAAATAAATAATTTGACACAAATAAACAAATAAACAAATAAACGACTTCCGGTAAAATAACCGCCAAAATAGACTACCTACAATGCATCACTGACCCGTATATATAAATAGCCGAGAAAAAATAACAGCACTCGTGGCATGACGATTGTATCTAGCATGAAACAGACTGTCGCCTCTAAGTGTTGACTTCTATGTTGACTTTTATATTTACACACGCTCTATCTCTGATATTGAGCACTTTATCACATAAATATAGCACACTTTAAGACTATATTTCTTCATATATACTCTTCTTTGTGAATCCCTTTTATAATCGTTATGCGTACCTTTCTTATTCGCCGATAGAACTCAGATGAGTGAGGAACGATAACTGGACAGCATTTTTATTCTTTTTTCAGTTACCCTTTTACGGACATTATATATTTTTTCTTTCTCTTTTCTCTTCATTTCCCCTATTACATTTTTTTAATATGGCCTCCGTTTTTACTGCAATGATTTCATTACACTCTACAAAGCCTGGTAGCATGCAGTGGAAATACATTTTGTTGTGTTGGCTCATGTCTGGCATCAAACGTGGAAAACGTTTCCTTTGATGTCGGGCTTCAGTATTCACAATATTTGATAAGAGTTTATGCATCTGTACTTGGTAGTAAACGCACAAAATGGCGTGAAAATTTCAACCAGAGTGGCGGCAAAATGAATGTAGATCTGCGCCCTATTCAACTTCTTTTTTTTTTGTTCTTAGATCTTAATCAAGAACATAGTCCACAACCTCACACGGCAGTTAATTTCATCTTTTCAATAGATGTATAGCATGTGCCTTGCCAGGGCTACATTCAAACCAGCTTTGAATTTAGAGTTGGTCTTCTGCTAGACTGGTTACCAACCATGCTAGAGAGGCCAGTCTACATAACCCATAAGTCTGAAATGTGAAGAAGGATAACCTGTGTTCTTTTTTATTATTTCTTTTTTTTTTTCGATTTACCTCCAGACGGTTAAACGATTTTCTTTCGCTTCGATCATCGTTTCACGTTTACATTTTTTAAGAAGTCCGATTTTACTGCAATAATATTTTTATTTAATTTATGAATAACATACTTCATGACAAAAATGAAACAATACAATAATACAAAGCACCTCATGTATACATTTCAATGTGGCTTAGTCGTGGAGCAATTGTTCGCAGGCCTCTACTGGTGTAGCGAGTTCCATCCTCAATAGGTGATCTAAACTCAGGACTTTGTGTCAGAGGAATAAGTTCATTAAATAAAAAGACATTAAAATGTAAAATACATTGATTAATGACAAACACATTAAACAAATCAAAAATAGTTATTCTATTATATTGAGATTAAAGAATTTGGTCTAGACTATAGAGAAAAAGGTGCCATTTTTTATGGCATATAAATGGCCTACAATTTCAGTAAAGTATATTAAGAAATAAGAAAGTTACTAAAACTTCATCCGTTTCCCTTGTTTGGTCAAAGTTCAAAAAAGTTTCTTTTTGGTGCCTTTATTACAAATTTGTGAAATTCTGATATTTTCGGAAAAGTATTAGTAGGCATCAATCCGTTTCGGAAGACTATGGAATCTAGGGAGGGAGCTTTTATCCCTGTGACAGGCGCCTACTCATCAAAGAATGCACCTGCGGTTTATGATACATCTAAACGGAGTATACCTCATTTACAGCTTCTGAGAAAGCGCGCTTAATCTGGTGTGATTACTCGTTGAACCAAACTAGTGCGCGCAAACCCTCGGCCATGATGTCTTGTAACTTCGTGCTAGCTCGACCATCGACGAATTCTGAACAGCTTCATCGACCCAAATTCAGGCTCAGAGCTTGATCCAACCGTGAATTGATTTTCAGACAGAATATATATTCCTATATGCTGATTCGAAACTGCATCTCATGGTCTGAATGCTAATGTTATAACTACGAGGAAAATGTAGTGAGTATTATAGTGCTATCAAATACGGTACTAATTTTTTTTTTGGGGGGGGGGAACAGATGAGAGTTAAAGCGTTCCTACTGTAGCGCAATCGTTAGTTTGTTTCGCAGACCGGCCATATATTCGATATTCACTGTGTGTCATTGTAACTTTGTGCAAATAACTATTAGGTCTGCTTCATGGCTCAGATAGTAGTATAATTCTCACCTTTGTCAGTTGTCGGTCTTCGAGCCCAGGTAAATCTGAAGGTGCTTTTCAAGGCAAGCAAGTCATTCTCACAGGCAGATTGACATTTCAAACCACTTGACGCTGTGATAGATTGAATTAAAATTAGTAAATACGTAGAAAAATATATTAGAAAAAGTAAACGAGTATCAAGCCATTTTAAAAATTTCGAGAACTAGTTGCGCGGCCTGGAAATAATCAGCATCTTGCCACAAGGAAACTTGCTACGCATGCATGAATAGACATACTCCTGTAGGCTTACTCCTTTGACAGTGATGTGCCCTTGAGTGAGCTGTGTTGATATACTGGCATTTCCACTGATCCAGTGAGTAGAGCTTTCATATTTAATTCAGTGGCTTTTAATAGATTCTCGTATCACTCAGATCGCTCACTACACCTCAGCTATAATTTAAATTTTACTCTGGAAGCTTCTTCATCAGAACATGCAATATGGAACAGACTGCCGAGAGGATGCTTCCCCAATCGCTACAATCTTAACCTCTTCAAGTCTCGGGTCAACCGTTATCTATCCTACATATCCTCATGATATGAAATACTTGCTCCCTTCTTATACGCATTTAAAACATCCACTTTTAGTAACCCTTTAACTCGAGTGACACTTAGGCCTTGGGTGAACAGTAATAATAAAAAGGTTCTCTGCGACTTGTGGCTATCACTGTTAAAAGGAAGATTTCAGATTGTGAACGACTTTTAAAAAGCGAAGAGACAATCCGAAAAGAGCGTCTTGAAAAGTGGAAAGGACACCGACGTGTTCTCCATGCCAGAAATTTGAATAGAAATAAGACTTTTTTTTTTTTTTTTTTTTTTGCTAAGGTTAAATGTTCGGGTTATTTCTGTTTATATAGCCTCTATCTCTAAACCTATTTCTTGATTTCAAATTTCAAATAAAATATTATTTCATCTCCATAAAGAAATCATTCGTTGATATATGCAAGAAATTAATCTGTTAAGAAAAAAGGATAAAAACAACTTTACACAGATATCTTGAAAATCAAAATGTCTGTTTTTTTTTTGTTTTTTTTAGATAGATCAAGTCAGAAAACGACGCTCCAAATAAGTTATCTGAAAGCTCATTCTTTGAAATAATTTATCTGGAAGTCAAACCTGAGATTGTTTTCTGTTATTTTGTTTTCTATTATTTTTTTTTCTGTTTTTTTTTTTTTTAATAGGAGTAGATAGGCTTCTGTATCGACCGGGCCAAACACCTCCCCCTTGTCTTGAACAGGATTAGAAGCTCATCCCTTGCTTCCTTTCATTTTCTCAGGGCTTAGTAGTGGTGCTTTTAAGATTTTTTTTGTGATATGCGTGGATGGTGGCAACATCTTTTCATACTACGGGAACCAGGTTGGCAGTCTCCAGGTTGCTGCTCACGACTGGTAGTTAGGACCCCGAACTCTTGCGTAGAGTCATGAGAGGCTACTCTGATCAACAGATGCATAATATCGGGGTTCTTGTAGTGCCATGTCGCGCATGGAACGGTGTCTCTGCAAGCACATCCGGTAGAGAACACCGAGGCCACACTATGTTGCAGTCTGTGCCAGTTCCCTTCCAGCACATGTTACATTAAATGACCAACTGCCACTACTACTCTAGGCCTTTCGTTACCAATATAAAACAGCATGGCTATAAACAACCAAAGATATAAACCGAAACCAGCTAAAAAAAAACACCTAAACCTCTTAACCTTTCTTTCTTCAACATTTGTGGTATTCATACAAACTTCTACAGTCTGGAATTGTCCTTCTTCTAAAAGACTCGAGACATCCTAGCTCTGCGAAACTAACCTAAACTATTCAATCCCCTTTCTTGATTCCTGGCTACCTTCCTCTCCTTAGAAAGGACTCCACATACATGGTCTGGGAGTTTATGTCCGCAAACATCTACCGCTGGTTAGGGAACTCCCTCTTAAATCTCCAGACCATTATTACATGTGTCTCCGTCTCTCTTCTTAACTCAGTAAGCTATCTCTTCTTTCTCTACCATTCTCCTTCTTCTCAGTACTGTTGCTTACTACAAAATATCCCCGATAATATAGACAAGGCCATCTCCCTATACCCGTTTGCAAATATATTTGTGTTAATGCCCACCATACCAGGTGGCTTAAACACTCCATTACTGATACCGCTGGTATCTAAACCCTTAACTTCTCAATCTTTCACGCAAGTCGTTGACTTTCTCCTACTGGGTGTAAGCTGGCATCGATGCTTTCATTCCAGCAAGGAATTACTAAGTTAAACTACGTTCATCTTTGGTTCTCATCTGCATGCCGGAATCACTTCTTCCGGCTGTGTCAGGGTGACGCATCTGATTGCAACAGACGTCTCTTTGTCCCCAATGTAGCAAGTTACTGTTGATAGAATGAAACAACGTTTACATCTCGCAAGTTCGGTTATAGATATTATTGGCGGCACTGCAAGAGTGTGATGAACAACACCAAATCCGCAATCCCTCCTCTATTCAATCGATTCAAAGTCCTGACATCTACAGCAGATAATGTTGGATGCTTTGCTCGGAAATTCTCTTCCAACTCAACACTCGACTCATCTGGAGTGTCCACACCTAATTTCCCTCTAGAAATGAGGCTCTACGGATTGATATGCACATGAACCCGTCACTGGTCTCAGACATCATTTCTAAATTAGACTCCCATAAGGCAAGTGGAGGTGACAGGATATCAGCCGTCATGCTAAAGAAATGTGCTCCCGAGCTGGCCCCAGTTCTCTCCAAAATCTACAACTATTGCCTCGCTGCTTCCCGCTTTCCTAACCCTTCTGTAGTTCGTGTTTTTAAGAACTCTGGAGAACATTCAGGCCCCTCTAACTATCGCCCTATTAGCAAATAGCAAACGTTTCGGCAAAGTATTCGAAGCTTTAATCAATGCTGCAGTGTTTAAGTACATTACCTCTCACAATCTACCCTCTGACAAACAATATGGCTTCCCTTTTGCCAGGTCTGCTGCTGACGTGCTTACAGCCATCACTGAATATGTATATCAAACTCTTGATAATAACGGCGAAGTTCCAGCTGTGGCTCTAGATATTTCAAAGGCGTTTGACAGGGTTTAGTATGCTGGTTTTCTACGTAAACTTCAGAGCTACATTATTACAGGACGATTGTTTAATTTAATTCAAACATTCCTATCAAATCGTGAAATGAAGGTCGTTTTGAACGTGATCGCTTCGACATCTTTTCACATGAACACGGATGTCTTCCAAGGCTCTGTCCTGGGTCCTACGCTGTGTCTGATCTTCACCAATGATTTTGGTGTCATCAATTCCCAAGTAGGTATTTATGCGTATGACACTACCATTTACTCCTGTCTCAATAGCAAATCCGTCAGAGCTGACAAAGTTAATCTGGCCACTGCTCTAGAAAAGGACCTCCAATCAGTGGTTAACTGGAACAGGAAATGGCTTGTAAATTTTAATGCCTCCAAAACTAAACATTTCATCACCATCGAGAAACTTCCCTGTCCCCCATCAACATGGCTAAGGCTCGATTGCCAGAGAGCATCTCACTGCGCCTGCTTGGTCTCACGTTTTCAACTGACTTGAAGTGGAACAACTTCATTAGCTTCATCTACTGCAAGTTGGTTTATTGTACTGTTCTAGAAGGTTTTACTCGTCAGAGTCCATCTTGTACATTTACAAATATACCATTCGTCCGTGCACTGAATACTGTTGCTATATTTGGCCTGTTGCTCCTGCTACTCATCTCGAGGTTCTTGACATGATCCAAAGAAGGATCTGCAATGTGATCGATCCTGACCTGGCATCTCGACTTCACCCACTTTCTCACCAAGGATACGTGGCTTCCCCATGTCTTTTCTACAAATATTTTCATGACACTTGCTCTGACGAGCTTTTTTTCCCTTGTGCCCCGACTACATGACTTTAAGCATGTTACAAGATTGACATCTAGGCCACACCCGTTTACTGTAGAAATAGTTAAATGTAACTACAACTTTTACTCCAACAGTTTATTTTCTCGCACTTCCTACCTGTGGAATTCTTTTCCGTTTACTTCCTTCCCTGAAAACTACAATCATTGAAAATTTAAATGCAATGTCAATTGCCATTTTCTGTCGTTTTAAACCCCGTTCATCTGTTATCCTTTCTTCAACCCCCTCTTTTCTGATATTTTCGCAAGATTTCTTTTAGCGGGGGTACGTTGGTGTAATGGATACCAAATTAGGGGTGGGGAATCAGATAGCCGAGTTCGGATTCCAGTTGAGTTCATTACATTCCCTTACGTGCAAATAACCTTGCGAAAGGTATGAATCGATCTCTTCTCCCCCAACTATGGGTTAAATGACATACTTGGGTGCTTGAAGACTCGGTGGTGTAATAGATAGCAAATCTGACTGAGGAATAGTTTAGCCGAGTTTGAATTCCAATCGAGTTTTTTACATTCCCTTATGTGCAAATACCTTTGGGAAAGATATAAATCTATCGAGTCTCTCCCCAGCTATGTGTTAAATAGCAAGACATAGGTGGGTTCTAGGAGGAACGAGGACGTAATAGATAGCAGCTCGGATTGAGGAATCGGATATACGATTTCGAATTCCAGTCGAGTTTTTACATTCCCTTACGTGAAAATACTGTTGGGCAAGGAATAAATCGGTCTCTTCTCCCCCAGTTAATGGGTTAAATTGCAAGACTCGGTCCGATATCCTTGGATGGCAACCGGTCAACAACTATGAATTCAAAACTTCCAACTATGGTTTAAATTTCTTTGGTGATGTTGTTTGCACCTCGAATCAGAGAGGGGTTCCCCCAAGGAATGAGAAAGCTCTGGATCTTTTCTATTCTGGTACCGTTTTTCTTTATTTATTCTTTCTTTTTAATCTACTAATTTAGTTTTTTTACACTATTTACATTATTCGGACTATTGTCATCATCTTTGTCGCCATATTTATTACAGCGTTTCGGCCGTTGTACGCTCCGGGCTTCTTCAAAGAGTGTGAGTTCAATACCCAGTTAAGACAGTGGAGAACTTGCAGAGGGGAATTAACAGGAGATAACTGATAACTGACATCCATTAAACATGGCACGTGGAACTAGAATAGTCAACCCCAGTGAGCGAAATAAAGGGTTCAGTTCGACATTCCAACCATCTGAAGAAGGCCTGAGCGTACAACGGCCGAAACGCTGTAATAAATATGGCGAAAAAGATGAGGACAATAGTCCGAATAACGTAAATAGTGTACATAATACCACAGACAGTTAATTTTTTTAGTTGCTTTTATTGTACATCTTATTATTATTATCTTTCTTTTATGTACCCTGCTCTTTTAAGATATAGACAATAAGGGAGGAGACAGTTGCATGCCTTTTCCAATGATATTAATGAGGTCGATAATTCCATTTTCGTATTATTAACAATTATTCCGTTCATACCTGTAAAATAAATATCACACAAATCGAAAAAGTTTTACACATACTAAGACAGAACGTGAGCAATTATGGCACTCCGCAACTTCTTATATGTTGCATTTGTTATTATTTGATACCGGATTTCATCCCGGAATCCACAACAACTTGGCGACGAGGATATCGAACTCACACGGGAAGAAAAAAAAATTCTTCCTCGTTGTCCACAACAACTTGACGACGACTTGTGACGACTTCAAGTTGGCAGAATTAACTCCGGACAATTTCAAGTGTCTTATTTTTTTACAAGGGTTAGTCTCAGCAAAGAATAGTGAAATGCACAAAAAAAGGCTTTAAAAACTGCAAAATGAGCCTGGATTAACACTACAAAAATTATCAGAAGACTGCCAAAAATGCTTAAGTATAAAGAAAGACTAGAAAGGATATCGAGGAGTCAGGAGTAGCACATAGACGTAAGTTGAACAAAAGTTTACGTTTTTCACAAAAATTCTATAATAATGAAAAAAGATTTTCACGCTCCCCAGAGAGAAAACAAAAATTCTACAATAATGGAAAAAGTACAACGTATAGGGCAAATTATGACAAAAATCTAAGCAAATATAAGCCCCCCCCCATCTGCATGTTATCGGTGTGGAGGACTATACCTGAATAAGGATTGTCGTTTTAAATATAAAGTATTCCTAGCGTGTGGAAAAATGGGTCACAAGGCATCCCAATGTAGGAACAGAAAATTTACTAGTAAGATAAGAGCTACTAGAATACACGACGAAGACAATATAAACATAAGAAAATACGTGGAACTTGAAATTTTAAATAAAAAGATAAAATTACAACTAGACACAGGTTCGGATTTAACGATAATTAACCTACAGACATGGAGAAAGCACACAGAAAATTGCTAAGTCAGTTACAGGGAAACGTATAAAATTTTAAGGAGAAGTGATCTTAAATGTGAAATTCCACGGAAAAACAAAAAACTCAAGATATTCGTAACGAAAGATATAGAAAATCTGGTGGGCACAGATTGGATGCAAAAGTTCGACGTATGGGATTTACCTATCAGTTTTTTTGTAAAAAAATAAAGTGCGAACCATCAAAAGCTATAAAGTTAAAGGAAAAATCACATAATCAATGTCCCGAAGTATTTTCGAGCGGTTCGGGATGAGGTAACAAGTTTGCCGCTAGAATTGAATTAAAAGAAAATGTCTAACCAGCAGTAAAAAAGAAGCGAAACGTGCCGTCTGCTCGCAGAATACGGTCTGTGTGTGATAAGTTATTGCCGAACAAGAACAAAAACCGGCATACACCTATGGTACTCAAGAAATCATTCGAGCCTGGTACAATAATTAACAGACTAGGAAATGTGATGTACACAGTAAAGGCGAAAAGTCTACCCACAGAAGACATATTGACCAAATACAAAATGAGATTCAAAGACCTCAGGAAGACACAGAAATTAGTTCAAACAGGAAGAGAAAATTTCACGAACCTCTGACCATAAGAGGAAAAAATACTAACTCCCCCAAAAGGGATCTAAGGAGGGGGGTGTTGAGGGGTCACCCCTTTTTCACACAAATGGACTCACCCAAGGTATACATATACTACTACCGGTGAATACCCGGAAGTCAAGTAGTCAAGGAACAGTAGTGGTGGAACGTTGAGTCGGTCGAGTAGAACAGTAGAATAACGCAGCGGCAAGAGTCACAGTAACGAACACGTAGACTCAGTAAGAAGTCATACAGCGATACGTCGATATCAAAGACTATATATATTTTTTCATACTAACCCGCATTCCTGGAACTACTAATCTGTATTATCAGTTTGTATTATTGCGTTAATACATTTATTTTCCTATATTCATTCTTGGTGTTTGTTATTATTTGATACCGGATTTCATCCCGGAATCCACACAACACTATACTTTGTAGCTCTTAATAATTTTTGTCTTTTCGTTATCTCTCCCGATCCCTGTTCTGCTACTCATTTTCCCAAGCTCATTAGTTATATTAACCGTGGCTTTCCTCTGTCTCTCTTACCTTCAATATACCCTGTTAGTGTTAAATTTTACAAGCCCTCTTTCCTCATTATGTGTCCTAGAAATTTCAAATATCTCTTTCTGATTCTCTGTATAAGTTTCCTTTTTGTTTCTATTTTCTATTAAAATGTTCAGTCCATGGTATTCTCAATATCCTTCTGTAAAACTCCATATCTGTTGCCTCAAGTTTCTTCTTCATATGTCCAATATTCACTGCCATATTGGAGGACAGACATCACATAACAGTTCAGCTCTTTGTTTCTTACGAAATTTTCCTGTTTTTTAATAGTTTGCTTAGCTTTTGGAAGTCATCTTTTGCTATTCCAATGTGTGTTTGGATTTCAGTGACAGACTTTCTGTCCTCTGTTAAAACACTTCCCAGATATTTATAATTTTTCACTTCTTTGATTTAGGTATTTCCATTTCAAAATTAGCATCAGTGGCTGTTCCTTTTACTGACAACCATATATTCAGTTTTAGGAATATGTAAAATCTGTATGAACTTTTTAGGTTTTATAGTATTTACTTAAGTGTGTAATAACGGCTAATAGCGCAGAAAATAGAGCCATCGAGTCGTGTTCAAATTCTGGCTAAACAGTTTATACACACTCTATGTTATACCCTTGAAAAGGGCATGAATCTATCTCCTCCTCCCAGGGATATGTCAGACTGTACTCTCTACCCTTGATTGGTATTTAATCTAAGAAAAGGACTATTATTTCAAATCCGTGGAGAAGGTAACGTAAAAACCATTCTACTATCTTCCCAAAGAACAATCAGAGACAATAAAGGAGAGCCATGGTTGTCTTGATCTTAAAAGAACAAGACGCTTAAGGAGGAACATTTAAACCTCGTAACGATAAAATATGGCGCACTCACTCATATCTTAGAGCGTGGAAATCTATATTCCCACTTAACTCTGACTTTACACTTTCTACTTTGAATGTCAGATTCCCTGTTACCAAGTATCAAATATATGTCAGCTCAACTCAGCCGAAGGTGGAAACAATTGAATTTTAGGTGGTGACCATCAATACCATGAAACAGGAAATACAGCGGCCGCTCTTTCGATCGAATTAAGCCATTTTACCAATCCTTATGGTTCCGCCTTTAAAAAAGATTCCATATTTTATGCACAGAATTGTTCTCTAATTTTGTTTCTGTACACAGAATTGATCCTCAAGCACATTGCAATCTAAACTGACCTGACGCAAAACTTGTCTGTTCAGCTAATAGGCCATTTCCATGTTAAAGAGATGTTTGAGATTTTAGTGATTTTAACGTGTTAGTGGGTTGATAGTTTTAGCGATAAAGACAGTATTGTGGACACGTTGGAACGTTTCCTCAATTTAAAGAGTAAGAATGGACATACAAATAATTTTGCCAATTAATAACAACATATTTTATTGCCTGAGCAAAATAAATGGATAGAATACAAAAGGAGTGAATGAAGGTGTTTATGTAGAGACAACCTCCTACTACGTGCTTATATATGTGAAATTCCGAGACTTATATTTGAGAATTCTTCACCTTTTGGCTTAGTAGATGTATTAGACATATCTGTATGTACGCAAGAAACTATTTGTTGACTATCGATGTTTGTACTAGAAAGGAATCATAGATCATTGGTAACGGCCTTAATGATCATGCCAGATTATGAGCTATTTCCCAGAATCTGTAACTCATTTCTGCTCAGTATAGTTGCATTATAAACCACGGGTGGGGCGCTGTGGGTGTTGAAGAAACACGAAGATCTCCGAGCAGGTGTCTACGACAGGAATTAGCTAACCACAATCGCAGACGGATATAATCAGTAACGAGCAAGCAATTATTACTTACTTAGACTCAGGGATTGAACTCACAACCGCCAGGGAAGTAAATGTTGGTTTTAGCCCCCATTGCTTTAATCTATCTGACCATTGATTTGTAGAACTAAAACAATCCCTTCAGCCGCAGGCGACGAATAGAAAACAAAACAAGGAATTTTGAAATTAGGCGTTTATTTTCCTGCACTTTTGCATCTTTTTTATACTCTAAATTTCAGCTCATTCTAACAGAATGTACAAACCGAATGTTGTACGAATATTTGCTGCTACTGTTTGCGAGCAGCGCCATTGTTAAGCCAGGATGCAAATTTCAAGTAAGGAACTACTTTGAAGAGACGGTGGAAACTATGTAATAACGTAAGTGGTTTTTTAATGGTCAGATTATCTAAACTATTTGGTAGCGCTTACTATGTGTACTTGTGGACGAACATTGAGAATGTATACGTTTTTGTATGAATGCATGTTTATACAAGCGTGTTTATGTCTATTTGAGTATATGTGAAGGTGTATGTCTGTGCCTGTAAGTTATTTTATGTGTGCGTGTGTTTATACATGCGTGAGTTTGAATCTTTTGATATATTGGGGTACATTAAAATTATTTTCGTTTTTTACAAACCTTTTTTTTTCAAAAAACCTATTTTATTTCTAAAACGTATTTTAGAGACGCAATTAAAAAATATATATAACTCTCGTATCATTATTATAGTTGAGTGAGAAAACATCACATAAAAAGTAAATCAGAGTTAGGTATATACAAAACTCAATATTATAATATCTAATCTGATAAGGGTATAGTAAACCCCCATGAACCACAGCCAAATGTGCACGATATGGTGACGTGTTTTGGGAAAAGCAACACATAACCTTGCAGGTTAAAAATCAGTTAAAAATATCTTCACGTTTTATAATTCAGTTCGTTCGGACGGACTCTGGCGGAGGGTGTTGTGAAATATGTAGATATAACGTCCAAAGAGCTTTGGCTGGCTTAGCTTTCCAACTTTAAAAAAAGAAAGCAACACTCTCGAGATCCGGTTATGAACTTTACCAACAATTACAACTGATGAACACAGGTGTATATCGCGTCAGCGTGTAGGAGACATTAACAAACAGATATGGCCAAGCACCTAACGAGCGAATCTGTGGTAGTGAACGGGGTACTTACAGTAGACCCTGTTAATTCCCTAAGGCAGAACATGTTAAAACTTCCAATCAATTACCCGAAGAAATGTAGAAACTGAACATTTATTGTTAATATTTTCTTCTTCCGCACGATTTTTGGATTTCGTTGGTTCCCCATCAAGCCGTACATCCTCAGACACAAAGAAGCTTTCGCACACTATTTGCAGTGCCAAGCAACACAGACTTCTGAAGCGATAGGACGCTAGGCTTTATTCAGATTTTCTTCCTGTAGGATTTTTAGTTCGGTGGTATAGAGCCTAACACCCCAATGGTAACTGGTACAATAGTGAGCTGAACGTCCCACATCCGTGCAACCTTAATTGTGAAGTCGGTGTATTGAATGCTAACAACGTCTTTAACCTTGATATTATAGTAACCAGGATTGGTTGATTGTTTTTTTTTTCGTCTTAGCAACCTTTTGAAAATATTGTTATATTGTACGAATCTTTGGAGATAGTAATAATTGACTGTATTTCAACGTAATATAGCCATATGTTCACTATGAACAGCCACATCGATGAGTAGGCATTTTGACTTTTCATTGACGGTGAAGTCTGGTTTGGTGGCCTCAAGGATACTTACTCTTAAGGAAAATGTTCCATTTTTCTTATGACGGACTACGAGAAGTAGTTCGTTTACAACAACATGGAACGTGAGTAGAGCAAGTGTAGTGAACCACTATCAACAATACCAAAGAAGGTGATGTTATGCAAATAGTTGCAGTCATTATACAGAAGCGAGCGAGTATACAATGACTGTTTCAACAGCTTCAAACGCATTTAATGAACCAGTGTACAATGACTGTGTCAAAAGATATGAAAGTATTTAAATACATACGTGAAGATACAATAACTGTGTCAATAACCTTAAAATGCATTTGGACAAACGAGCGTTTTTACAAAATTCCATATCCGTTTCCACTACATCCACATACATTGGAATGTATGACGTAAAACCCTGAAGGCGAAGAGAAATAATGAAAGTGATTTTCAGAAACAAGGCGTGGTATTATGCGATAGAAAATATCATTAAAAAATACAAACATTCTGGGATGCTAAAGGGTGTCTAGCCACTTATATAGCAGTTAAAGCTGGGCAATTGCAACGCAAATGAATAAAAAAAACTTGAAGTAATCGCAATGGGGTTCTACTAACAAGTTTTGAGAATACCATAGACAGAACATGCGGCAAGCAAGGAAGAAACTGTTGATAACAATCAGAAAGAGGTGAAGTATTGTGGACACATTGTGGAAATAAAGACTGAAGAGTTTAATATTTATATGATGTCATATTGAAGAGAAAAGCAGAGAATAACCGACTTAATGACTTTGCGTAAATGTATGAAGGAAACATTGCTACAAAGATGATCATAAAAGAGAAACCATTGTTGAGATTAACAGAATACAGGAAGCTGTAAAGAAACATGACCGCCTACATCCTTATGAGATACCGAACACACGCGCATAAACAGGAAATTCATAGTTGAAATATTTTGTCGGAAATATGTTTAAATATGTTTTCTATATTTTTTCTATCAGATTATGTCATAAGTAATAATAATGTCGGAATGTAGGGCTAGAAAAAACTATCAATTAAAATTCATTCATTAGTTTCAATCATTATCAATATCAATCATTATCAATTCATTCATTACATTCAATCATTATCAGTAACCTGCATCCATTGATTTACAACCTTCGTAAAATTGTTTGTTGTATAAATATTCTGCTTTGGAGCAAAACAATTTTAAAGACGGTCTTTAGTTAAATCACACTGAGACGTTATAGCATAATACTGTGCAAACATATGCTTTTATGTATTATTATCATTTAAGCCTTTTAGAACAGCAAAGACATTCTTCAATCTATTGCTATCAGCTTTGAGTCATTGCTTTTGGGTAACTGGTATGTCTTGCAACAATCAAGCAGATTAAGGATCAAGTTTTCTTTTCGTTAAGTGTGGAAATCGCCTGAACCCATCTGTTCAACTTTATATTAACATTAAAATGTATTAACTTCGAAAGGTAAATACGTTTTACCAGAAATGGGATAAAAATAACTTAGCTAAATTTATTTAAATACTCTTTATAAAAAATGTAATCAACTCTATTTTCAACAATTGAAAACTCAAAATAAAGACAATTTTCGATTCCACGTTTTAAATTTTTTTCCGCAAAAAATGTTTGATAGACGGTTTTAACTTCTCTATTTCTGAATATTCTCTCAGTTATGAAATGTTCCAGTGATCGAAACAAATAAACATTTGTCCTCTCTTGTGACACTAAAATCTCAATTGGGATAGCGGAAGATGTCTTCCAAAAGCTAAGCAAAGTATTAAGAAACTGGAACATTTCGTTAGAAACAAAGAAAAGAGTACTGAACTGTTACGTAATATCATTTCTCCTATATAGCAGCAAATTCTGGACAATCTCCTCTCAGACAAAGAAGGGACTTGAAACAACAGAAATATGGTTCTACAGAAGGATGCTGAGAATACCACGGAGTGAACATGTGAGAAACGAAAAGTTTTAAGGAAAATGGAAACAAAAAGGACACTTATACTTAACATTAGAAAGAGATAATTGAATTTTCTAGGGTACATAATGTGGAAAGAAGGTTTGGAAGAAGTTGTGAAGAACCATGATCGCCAACGTCTGCACATGGAAGAAGAAGAAGAAGAAGCAACTCCAAGATTTACATACATTTCTCTATTCTTTGCATGTGTACATATATTCCATTGTACGCAAATTAGAAATTTAGCTAAAGATTAATATAAATATAATATATAATATATTTTTTAATTAACTTTGAATTAAAGGAACATGAACCATAAATGCATATCAAACACATAGGCACAAGCATATAACGAACGAACGAATTCTTAGAGTCATTGAAAAGAGAATAGAATCAATCTTTGAGAAACTTTTGCAACGAATGCCAAAAATTTGTGCTGCAGTAATCAAGGATAAAGGAGGATATTTTGAAGAGAGCAAAATCTAATCATAAAATTATTTTTTTTCTTTTTGTCATCATAAAATTTCTAATAAAAATCACGTCTCTTTTTTTAACCATGTATAATAATTTTCTCTTAAAGTACAAAATTACTTTTGAGGTCAATTTAAAAAAAATATCAGTGGTGACCTCAAACTTTTCAACTGTAGTGTACATCTAGTGTACATCTAGTGTACATCTATATATCTATTAGGTTGGTGCAAAAATAATGTCGTTTTTTGACGTTCAACTTCATGTGAGAAAACGACATTATTTTTGCACCAACCTAATATCTATATACTTATACGAGACACGATTTCGTTCCTAGACAAACTCATACGCATATACTCCCATATGTAAGAACGGTCCGAAAGTAATGCCTTCTAAAAGCTAAATATTATAACAGAGAGAAAATTCATTAGAAACAAAGAAAAGAATTCTGAAGTATTATGCGATATCGGTCCTACATTGTGAAAGTGAATGTTGGACACTCGACTCACAGATGAAGAAGAAACTTGAAGCAACAGAACTATGGTTCTACAGAAGGATGCTGAGAATATTATGAACAGAAAATCTGAGCAATGACGAGGTTTTATAGAAAATGGAAACAAAAGGGACACTTCTTCAACATCAGAAAAAGACAGTCGAAATTTGTAAGGCACATAATAAGGAAAGAGGGCTTAGAAAATCGGATACTCACAGGACAGATGGAAAGCCAGAGTGTCAAAAGAAAACAACGCATAACCCACTAAGCGAGCTTGAATGCATGTATCAAGGAACTTGGGTTCAGGAGAGATAAGAAAAAGAGCAAATTTATTAAGAGTTATAAAAGCAGGGAATTTGTGGAGAGCCGTGAGCGTCAATGTCATGAAGGAAAAATGTCATAAAGTCCGTGGAAAAACCTCCCATTTTATCGATTTTATTTTTTCGTGGGTTTCTTTTACACATTGTGTCCTTGTATTGTTATACTAAATAATAACACATTTTCTACTTCCCAAAGTAGGAGACTTTTGACAGTGCTTCATTTATCCAATACAATTGTTGGCAATCGACGTCTTCAATTATGTTCCTTCCATGTTCAAATAGCTTGGAATGGTCAATACTTTTCAGATTCCACCAAACAAAAAGCAAGGATTTCTACGAATGGAGTCCCAGCTTTGGTGTTGGTACTGGTTTCTTATTCTGTGATAACCTATGTCTGTTTAGTTTTCTATTGACAGGCAAAATCTATTTTTGAGAGGTTGACTTTTCTAGTTAAAAGATTCCTGCATATGTGTGGAAGGTTTTGTTGCAATTCACTCTTTAGAAATTTTCCCAGTTCACTTGGGAACTTTGTGGATAGATGACTATGACACATTAAGCTTTTGCGCCAAATTTCTGGTGTTTTAACGCGGACTGAATTCAGTAAAATCTCTTTTAGAAGAAAGAGGCTTGTTCGATATGTTAGAATCTTCATTTTAAACCACAGCTGACATGTACGAGCCTTTACTGTATCTGTATACACGGCAAAAATGTTTTTAAACGCTTTTATAACAGAACTACTCTTTAGGAATTCATACTGGAATAATAACGAATATGTTCCTTTATGAAGTTATAATCTTGTAATCGGAAATGCAATGAACTGTAAACAACACATTATAAGATCAAAGATGCACTAATTCTAAACGCACTTTCGTAGCATTAAACCATGATTCTACTGGGCTGCTTGAGTGCTGAACGCCCTAACATATATATATATATATATATATATATATATATATATATATATATATATATATATATATATATATATATACATATTAAAATAATAGGAAAGAACAATGAGATTTATAATTCAGAGTTCTTAGCATTTATTTTTAAAAACAGCGCTCAATACAACAGTAGAGCCTAATATTATAATTGTTTTTTAAAAATACATCGCGACGTCGAAATTCCCATGTTTCAAAACTGAAACTTCAATTCAAATTTAATTATAAAAAGTAAACTTAAAATACAATTTTCCGTTCCATTATGAAGCAACAAAAGACAAATATTAGCGGATAATACAAAAATGTTGTACAGCACCCAAAGCAAGGAAATGCTCCAATCCCTAGAAGCTATTATACAAGATGAACATCCCTCCTATATTATATCACATATTAAATAACAGGAGACGACATCATGAAATGCATATGATATATTTAATGTGTACACTTACACACACACACACACACACACACACATATATATATACATATATATATATATATATATATATATATATATATATATATATATGTATGTATGTATGTATGTATATATAACAAAAAATGACATTCTTTTTCGTGTGGCTTTGCTCTCAATAACGGTTTGATATGACGTCACAGTAGACTATTTCAAACTTTCAACTTACTAAAAAGTACCAGGAGATAGATAAAAGAATTCTGCCTACTACACACACATGGGTTCTTGAAAATGACCGAGATGATCGAAAGTGCCTGAAGAAAACATCAAAACACACATGAACTTCGGACAGTTTGTCCAGAAGTCTGATTCCAATGCCCAACACCTTATTTGATAATTGGAGAAATACTTGCTGCTTATATATATATATATATATATATATATATATATATATATATATATATATATATATATATATATATATATATATAGTGTATTGGAGCAACAGCTCATTATTCAAACATATATTGTTAAATATAACAGACAACGAATGTCTATTATGTTTGAACATGAGCCGTGTTACGTGTATGTAAATATAACAGGATATCACCTTCGATCGTGAATATCTTTGTTTAAATGTCCGTATAACAAATCCGATGATTGTTCATGTGAGCCGAAAGCTTAGATCGAGGAACAGCATAATAAAAAATATCCAAATGTTGGATAGTTTTTGTCTTTATTTTCTCCCGAAATTAAAGCAACTATATGAAGCTTAGAACGGCTCATGATCAAACATAATAGACATTTATTGTCTGTTATATTTAACAATATATGTTTGAATATACATATATATACATATATATATATATATATATATATATATATATATATATATATATATATATATATATGTATATATATATATATATATATATATATATACATATATATACATATATATATATATATATATATATATATATATATATATATATATATTCCGTGTGTGTGCACACGTCTGCATTTTCATCGTAAACTAATAATTTGCACATTGTGTGTATTTATATACATATGTGTATGTGTTTATTTCTCGTACAAACACATATATATGCATTCAGATAGATAGATGTGTGTGTGCGTGTTTGTGTATGTCTGTGTGTGTGTGTCCTTTTCGTCCTAACCGGACGTGTTAAAACATCTCCGTAATCATGGGATCTTTCTATTGCGTGTAGGGGCTACTGAAAAAAAATCCTGATGCTTTGTAATTGAGGAAGGACGAAATGAGGTGCCCCCCTCCTCACCGACCAATTGAATCTTCGAAATGTGACAGCGAGGCCTAGGCTGAGAAATTACTTAGTGTCAGAATTGGGGATAGCAACCCGGTCAGCTTTTCATAAACTTACTCTCGAACACTTCAAAACCATCCGTACATTATTCAACGTACATCTCCGGGCAGCACGTTTTACTACACAAGTATTTGATACAGCAGCCGTATAAGATTATTATGAACATATCGGTACAATAGACAACGCGCTATCCGAAATGTCCAGAAAATAATCTTGAAAAAATTATCCTCGGACATAGTGTCCAACCTTTGAGGTAGTATCATCTTTGATATTTACACATAAATGGTAGTATTATTTGGTGCTAAATACAAGTGCTGTCTGGAATAGCCATGCTGGTTGAAATTTTTCAACTTACAAAATAAACATAGAATTTTTATTCTAGGGACGAATAAAGAAAATTATTTGAAAACGCAAGGTGCTGTTTCGTTGCTAACATGTCTTTTCTATGCATCCCTCGGTAGTAATACTAGTCTTTCGCTTCAAATCTTTTTTTATATCTAAGAGGAAAATGTCCAACACTGCCTGCCTTATAAAAGATTAGCCATTATATACCACGTGAAACATCAAGAGGAATAATTCGAAAATACTAGTTACCACTTTAATAACAATGATTTTATAAGAAATTCAAACAAGGATGTTATTTCTAGTAAAAGGAAGGGAAATAAAATGAAAGAAGTACAATTAAAAATAAAACTGCTCACCATGAACCTATTCGATGCTAAACCCCAGGAGAGCATCCGATTGAGCCTTCTTGGTCTCACATTTTCTACTGTCATCAAATGAAAGGATTATATTCAATCAACTGCTAGGTCTTCTGCTAAGATTGGTTTACTATGTCGAGGTTGACAATTTGTCTTGTCAGAATTCATCTGGTACATTTATAAATCTATGATTTGTCCTTGCATTGAGTATTGCTACGATATCTGGTCTAGTGCTCCGGTTATATATCTTGAGATTCTCGACAAATTCCAAAGAAGGGTCTGTAACGTTATTGGTCTTGATTTGGCATCTGGACTTAAGTCACTTTCCCACCGCCGTAATGTAGCTTTCCTCTGTCTTTTCTATAAATATTTTCTTGGCAGCTGTTTTAATGAGCTCTCCTTTTTGATACCTCGATCGCATGAATGTAAGCGTTCTACTAGATGGGATACTAGGGCTCATCGTTTTACTTTTGAAATAGGTAGATATAATCATAAGTTCTATTCTAAAAGTTTCTTTTCTCGCACGTCTCGGCTGTGGAAGTCTCTTCGCATTTTTGAATTCCCTGCCACTTACAATCTTCAAAAATTTAAATGAAATGCTAATTGCCATCATCTATTGTTGTATCTCGTGTTTTCAAGACAACAGAGAGAAATAAATAAGGAAGACAAACTCATAGGTAATTAATGAAATAGAAAGTTTACTACACGCAAGGTACAATTAGCAATTGACCTAATGCTGAACTCTTCTCACATCCGCTTAATTATATGAACGGACGATTCCATTCATGTATTCCCTGTATGACATCTGTCTTCCCGAATCCTGTCCTTTCTCCTCACTAAAGTCCTCTCCTCCTCTTTCACTCCCAGTAACTACTTGCGTCTTGTTGGCATTATCGCCATCTTCTGTCTTCCCGAATTCTGTTCTTTTCTTGTCCTTTCTCCTCACTAAAGTCTTCTCCTTCTCTTTCACTCCCAGTAACGTCTTGTTGGCAAAATGAGGGAAATTGGAGAAAATAATTCAAACCTGTTGTCTCTTGTACAAATGTCCGTATTATATTCGGTTGGGGGAAGTCGTCAAATTCCCCAACCATTTGGGCAGCCACACATACAAAGTATATCTACAGACCCCACATCTACCGTCAAAAATTGAATTTCAAGCTTGAAATGAGCAACTTGGTTTTAAACAATTCTCGCTGAAGATGGACAGTTTCGAATCTGTGAAAATTAACTGTGTTCACTATTTAAGGTAATTTTTGCATTACATAGGAGAAAATATTTCCCTTCATTAATCACTGAAAGTTTCTTTTATATGCCATGTGTCTTTAGGGTGTGGATGAATATGGCTCTCTACAACTTCTGGTTTTCTCTTGTTCTAAGCAATGTTTGGTTATATATATATATACACACACACACACACACACACATATATATATATATATATATATATATATATATATATATATATATATATATATATATATATATATATATATAATTAAAAAGGCTCAAACACTAATAATATTCCATGGTTATATTTTATTACATTGGAATCGTAATCACGATCCAATTCATCAGACCTACAAATTCAAAAAGAAATCGGAAAATATAAATCCCGTTATAAAAGCAAAATTTTCGTGACAGTGTGTGTGTGGGAATGGGAAACACACCAAAAATATCTTGGAAAATAAGGAAAAATTCATCAGCCTACAACAACCAATCAAAAACTTGCAAAATTTGCTTGGAGGAAAAAATAGCTATCATTACCTTCCCAGACCAAAATAAAAGATCTGAGGTCATCTCAAAATGCAGACATGAAAACAAATTTTTACTACGTTACTTAAAAATTGAAAACGAAAAAAATAAGATAAAAATAAAAAAAATAAAAAAATAAACAAAATGACAATAAAATAAGCAAAATAAATTAACCCAAACAAATTACCAAATCACACCTGTTAGAATAGACAAAATAGAATAAAAAATAAGAAACAAATTCAATGAACCCAAATAAATGAAGTAAATAATAAACAAATTAGCAAACTATTATGACCAAAATATTAGTTAGACTATAAAAATCAAACCAAAAATCGGACGAAAAAATAGCTATAACTGTTATTTAACGATAAAAGAAAAAATACTACGTTACTTAAAAATCGAAAACCGAAAAGAGAAAATATACAGTATAACAAATAAATAATAACAAGTAAAATAAATTGATCTCAACTCATCCAAATAAATAAATAAACTAACAAACCGTTCCCGATAAACTAAACGTTGGAAAAAAACAAATAAATTTAATCAATCCAAATAAATACATGAAGTAATAAACAAATTAAACTACAACAATTAACCCCAAAATTGAATAAATATCTTTAATTATCTTCCCAAACCAAAACAAAACTATTAAATAAGCGATATAAACAAATTTTTACTACGTTAATAAAAACACGGATTAAAATAAAAAATAAATAAATATATAAGATAAGAAATAAAAAAAAAATAAAAATAATAATAAAAATAAAAATAAATAAAAACAAGCAAAATAATTTAACCCAAATAAATGAATAAACAAATAAACGACCTCCTGTAAAATAACCGCCAAAATAGACTACCCATAATGCACCACTGACCCATATATATAAATAGCAGAGAAAAATAACAGCACTCGTGGCCTGACGATTGCATCAAGCATGAAACAGACTGTCGCCTCTAACTTTTATATTTACACACGCTCTATCTCTGATATTGAGCACTTTATCCCATATATATAGCACATTTTAAGACTATACTTCTTCCTACATATATATATATATATATATATATATATATAATGCTTAAAGATGATGCTTGAATACTGCCACTAAATACTCTAGGTTTTGAATAGATATGTTATCGATTCCAAGAACTTAGTGACTCTTCGTTATATATTATCGTTAATGTCAATCGCTTCTTTGATTGGTACTACCTTCCTTTTGGTACTGTTCTGCATTAAAACTCGTGTTATCTTTTGAGCAGAATTTTACGTTCAAGTAAATTCGAATCGTAAAACATTGTGTTCTTAATTCTGTGTTCATTTCTTTTCATATGTACTCTCCTTTATCTTCTTTCTTGATTTCCGCGTGAACCGCTTTTGATCATGAGCTAACCAATAAACAAAGATTTCCTTCAGAACGTTCCGTTGTTGCGTGGATTTCGAAACCACCGATTCAATTAAATAGGGATCGTAAATATTCGAAAATAAGATCAAAAGAAATTCCAAAACTCAAAACTTATTTGCTGTGTGCAGACCACCACTCTGAAGCTATATAAATAAAAAATGTAGACAGAATTTAATATAAACTCCGCCCATTTCCCAGAACATCTCTCTCTCTCTCTCTCTCTCTCTCTCTCTCTCTCTCTCTCTCTCTCTCTCTCTCTCTCTCTCTCTCTCTCTCTCTCTCTCTCTCTCTCTCTCTCTCTCTCTCTCTCTCTCTCTCTCTCTCTCTCTCTCTCTCTCTCTCTCGTTCATTGTTTAAGCATTGTTTGCCTCTCATATGCTTTGATTAGATAACATACTATATTTTTCAAAAAGAAAAATTGAATGGAAACTTTAAAAAAATGAAATTTAAAAAAAAATTAAAATCAGTAATTCGTTGACTTTTTTATATAAAACTATTTTCGCCAAACCATTTTCTGATACAAATTATTACTATAGTTATTTACAGGTAAACATCTTTTCACGCTATCACTTTTCACAAATAACTCCCGTTCTATCAAATGTACGCAAATATTGTTTTTATCAGAATTTTCACTAATTTTTCTTCTTGCAAATGACATACTGATTTTGGTGATAAAATTAATTTTTCTATCAGTTTTTTTCCCTCACCACTTCCATCATGTTTTTTAAAAGATAATATAAAGTATACGGGTGGACTTGCGTAAGTCATATGATAATATTACTCTATTTTATATAAATGTCTACAGCATGAACTGAATTCCACAGACAGCCTGGCCGTAATTTTGATGTTTGATTATTAATAACACCTTTCATAACAAGATATTCGGCTAGTTTTTAAGCGGACTTTACAAGAAATGTCTTAGCATTTAAAGAATTAAACAAAAGATGAGAAATTCGTTTTTCTTGGATTTATTTCTGGAATATATCCAAAAAATCATATATTTGCTGAATTGACCAAATTATTGGTAAGTGAATAATAATAATAATAATAATAATAATAATAATAATAATAATAATAATAATAATAATGGATACAATTTAAGAAAAAATGAGCAAAATTGGAAGAAAACAAAAACATTTATTCTGGTCATTTTTCCTTATGATATTTTTGTTGAAGCCGGTACTCATATATTTATGTTATGCCATATTTGGTACTGGAAAAAAATTAAACAAACTTCGGAGTGTAAATATGTCTCAATATATTAAAATATGCCAATATTTTTAAATAAAAAGACATGAAAATACGCAAGCGTGTCTGTATCCATGTGGATTTCCATGAGCACTAGATGTGTGAAAAGACCTAGGCATGTATATGCATGCATGTATCGATATATGTATGGACAACATTGCCTTCCCAAACGCATTTTGTACGGAAAGCTGTCATTTGGCAGAAGATATCAAGGCCAAACAAATAAACCGTACAAAGACGCAATCAAAATCAACCACCACTTGTGCAAAGATTAGAGACCAAAAGAGACCAAAAGAGCTAAATGAGTGTGCTGCTGACTGATTGCCTTGCTATGCCATTGTCCACCAAAGTTCTGCAATCTTCGAAGTCCGGCGTCAAAATTCAAAGAGAACAGCGCCATCGTGCAACTTTGGCATCAGTCGCAACCACTGATTGCCAGTGTCTCTCCTGTCCCACACTCGGCGCATCTAGACTTGGTTTGCGATGCTATTTCCGGATCCACTGATGAATTGCGAGACAAAGTCTTTCTCGGACCAAAAGGACAACCATCATGATGATATATATATATATATATATATATATATATATATATATATATATATATATATATATATATTTGTGTATATAAACGTGTTTACTTGGATGTTTATGCGTGTGTCAGCAAATACCATTGTATACAGATTTCCCGTCATACAAACAGATTCTGAGCTGCGATTGGTTACTCGAAAATTCTCCACATCTGGTGTCCGTTGGCATTCAGACATAAATCTGCAAAGTACGAGAACATATCAAGTAATATACATCAACAGTGGGAAGAAAGAAAGAAAGAAAGAAAGAAAGAAAGAAAGAAAGAAAGAAAGAAAGAAAGAAAGAAAAAGATCATAACAGAAAGACATAAAGACAATTCACGAAAAGGGGCAGAATGGAAAAGAAACAAAAACTTAACAGAAAAGAGACAAAAAAGAAAAAAGCAAGAAAGGGGAACAGAATAGAAAAGAAAGAAAGAAAGAAAGAATGAATGAATGACAAAGAAGTGACATAACAGAAACAAAAGAAAGAAATATAGAAATAAAGAAAGAAAGAAAGACATTGTATGGAATTATATATTGGATATTATATACGGTGATGTAATAAAAATTTATTGACCAAATCTACTTTCAAAAATCAGTAGTCTGTTGTTTTGTCATTTAAATTAGAAATACTCATTTTGGTAATGGATCAGTATGAAAAGAATTTATCACAAACTCGTGTGTATTTCTCTTTCTTTCTCTCTCTCTCACTCTCTCTCTCTCTCTCTCTCTCTCTCTCTCTCTATACACACACACACACACACACACGTATATATATATATATATATATATATATATATATATATATATATATATATATATACATAAAGGGTGTATCAAAAATATTTTTACAAACTTTGGAGCGGAATCCTCTCACCGAAACAAGAACAAAAGTCCATATAAACATAAATCCGCCAATCTTTCATTTTTCAGTTATTAAGTTTGAAGAAAGTTTACGGTAAATGGCGCTGTACTGTATGTAGACTAGGTTACATTTTTTTTCATGTATATTTGTGACTAGTCTCTATTCAACGTTTAACATGTATTGGAGTGAGTTAACAGAGAAGTGTTCCGTTTAACAATGGCCGGATATTCATATCGTGAGCGGACAGATATGCTTTTTACATACGTCCGCACGAATGGTAATGGACGCGAGGCTACACGGTTGTATCAGATTGCGTTTCCAGATCATAGACAGCTGAGTCATCCAGCTTTTGCTGCTGTTTATCGTCGCGTTTCTGAGACAGGATCGGTGGCACCACAAACTATGGGTCGAGGAAGACGTTTCTTTCAGTATGCCATCAATCCCTAGGCAGGTAACCATTAATTTCACTGTTTTGAAATAAAACAGGGATGTCCACCCAGACACGTGTGCCGACAACATGCAACCTTTATGGTAAAAAATAGTGAGTTCGATCAGTTCGATGAGGTCATATTGGTGGCTGATATCAAATAACGACGTACAAACTGTTAACTGGGGCAAAGAATGGCGTGTTAATTTTAACGCCTCATTACAAAACTGCTCTCTATTAATCATCTGAAAGACTGCTTTTTGCTTTTCATCAACATGGCTGATGCTAATATCCAGGAGAGAGACTTTCCAGATAATTTTATTGTTACTCATAAGCCCAATGAAAATGATTACAATGAAACAATGTCGGGTAATCTTACTGGGAAAAAAAACATTTTTGCATTGAATCATTACATTCGATGAGAAATGGATACTCTTTGACAACAGTAAAAGAGCACGTCACTGGTTAGCTGCAAGTGAATCACCGAAACAATACCCATGACCTCCACTGGACACTAAAATGTTAATAGTTACTGTTTGGTGGTCTTTCAAAGGAGGTATTCATTATTCATTCTTGCCTCAACGGAAAACAATAACTGAAACCTCGTATTGTGGAGAAATTGACTGTACGAAAAAACGAAAAAGAAACATCCTAGACATGTGAATAGGGATCGGCCAATTTTGTTGCACGACAACACACGGCCGCACACTTCTCAATCAATTGTCCAAAAACTGCATAGTTTGAATTATGATATTTTGCCACATCCTCAATATTCACCTGATATCTCGCCTACTGATTATCACTTATTTAAGTATTTTGAGCTTTTCATACGCAATAAAACATTCTTCAATAAGGAAGAGGGAATCGAAGCTTTTTATTTTAAACTCTTTATTGCATCAAAGGATGATAATTTTTTAAAGATGGGATCAGGAATTTAGAGGTATGTTGGAGAACAGTCATTCATCAACATGGCGCCTATTTCAACTAAATTACTTATTTAACATTTCAAAAGTGTTTTATGTTTTTATTTATTTCGTATGAAGTGCGTCATTTCTTGTGTAACAACTTAATATTTATAAACCAAAGTAAAAATGTTGTTAGTTTTTCAAAATGTTTAAATTAAATTTTCTTAAATATTCATCAACTTAACTGAAAAGTCGAGGTAAATTATGGAGGACACTAAGTGACGTAATTTAATAATTCATAATCGATATAATAATTTCAATCAATAATATTGAAAACAATATTTTGTCAATTTAACATTTAACTATTTTCATATTCTTTTCTGAAGAAAAAAGGTTTGAAATAATCGCCTGAATGTATGGTTGAATTATTTGAATCGTTAATTTAAGATGCTTAAATAGAAAGAAATTCTTTGCGCCTGAGAAGGCTTGAAGAGATTTTTCTAGACAGATGTGAAGAAAAGATCCAACACTATCACCCATTCGCTAACCAGATTTCTTCCAATTAGATTCACTTGTTTTTCTGCAGAGACAGATTTTCGTCTTAATGTGGGTCACAAGTCGGCACTACATGCGAAAATGACAAAATCGGCTAATATCAATTCTCTCACCCAAATAGCTACATATGCTTTTTACGTTTGTCTAATCTCGTACGCAACAATTTCAACTAACAAAATAAAGTTTAAAGGCGTTTAGATAGCTTTGAATTTTATTATTATTCATATTATTCTTCGTGTCATCATCATTATCATCATCATCATCATCTCATACAAAGACTATATCGAATCAATTGCTAGGTCAGCTAAGTTGGTTCACTGTGTCGGGTGAGACAATTCTTCTCTCGGAAATCTGTCTTGCATATCTATAAGTCTACCATTCGTCCATGCTTAGAATATTGCTGCCATGTATGATCCGGTGCCCCTGCGATTTACCTGGAGGTCCCTGATAAAATCCAAAGAAGAATCAGCAATATTATTGGTCTTGATCTGGCGGCTCAGCTTCAGTCACTTGCCCACTCCCGTAAGGTTGACTCTCTGTGTCTTTCTTATAAAGAAGGAGGAGCTCTTTGCTATGGTACCTAGACTATATGAATTTGAGTGCAATACTAGAATGGCGGCGAGATCGCATCAGTTTAAAATTGAACAAGCCATTTTGGAATTGTGGAACCGGAACCAACTGCCCAGTTGGAGGTAACTGTAATTCAGAAAATGTGGCTTACCAAGATTACATTTTTTTTTTTAAAGAAAACATTAGAGACTCTACAATCACAGGTATCCGTCTTCCAATGTTTCCTTAAGACACCAAACTACTCTATCCAAGCATTGCTGGAGGATTAAAGATAGAGGCTTCACTCCACAAATTAAATGGGACATCATCTGTCGGTCTCAAACTCCCAACAACTTCCGGGACAGATGCAGTCTGTGCATACAAGAGAAAATTGCAATAATTAAATACAGAAATGCTGACCAATTATTGAATCAAAGAAACGATCTTATTGTCAAGTGTAGACATAAGTTTAAAATTCCCTAAAAACTTTGACTTTGGGGAATATACACTTGAACTGTTGATTCCTTTATATGAGTACTAGCATATGTGTGTGTACATATATTCATATGCATATATATGCATATATATGCATATATGTGATTACATTGCTTCTCACTCATATTTGTATTTTTTGTATGTGATTATATGTATGAGAGTCTTGATTTTGTATCCATCATTCATAATTTTAAATTAATATTTTAAATACTATTATTATTAGATGTATCTTTATTATGTTTATCCTTCTGTGTTTATATTCTAAATTTGTTCTTTATATTTATCTACATATTGATTTACTGATTTATTTATCTTTTACCTATCATTTTTTATTTTATTTATGTTCGATATTATTATTATTTTATTTCCTTTAATTTCTGGTGTCTACACATTTCTTTCTGGGTCCCGACCAAAGACTTAAAGTTAGAAATGACACCCATGACATTTTCCACTGACCAATTTAAAACACACACACACACACGAACGCATGCTCACACACACACACACACACACACACACACACACACACACACACATATTTTACATAGATAAATCCCTTCGTAAGGTGTGGGTTGTATTCGTGAGATAATTCTTTTGTATTTCTTTAAGGTATGGCTTCCAGGCATCCCTTTAATGAATGTACTGGAATCTTTTCCAAACAATCCTAGGGCTCCAACTACAACAGGGATTGTTGATGTTCCCATGTGCCACATTTTTGAGATTTCGATTTCAAGGTCCTTGTATTTGATAGCTTTTTGAAGATCTTCAAAGATACATTTCAGTCTGCAGGGAATGCCATATCAATAAAGAGACTTTTTTTGTTTGCGGTCTCTAATATCAGTGCCTGGGCGGTTAGCTTGGATTGTTCTGTCTGCGTGTATTGTGTAGTCCCATAAAATTGTAACAGGTCCTATCTCCGTAACCGGGTCTGGGTGGCGCTCTTATCAACTTCTTTCAGTTTCCTTTCCGTAGAAGTTGCAGATTTTCTAGTGCATATATTGACCCACACTGTTATGCCGGTTTTATATTCAGCGGGTGCCAATACCCGTGCAACCTGATGCAGGATGGTCAGTTGTTTCTGCATTTTGGGCAAACACAATATTTTAGTATGTCTGCTTGATAATTTCTAGTTAACAAGCATTGGTCCTGTGCAGCAAGGATAAAACCTTCGGTTTCAGCATTTAACCCTGCACTACGTAGACACTGATGGGTACGATGTTATTATTATTATTATTATTATTATTATTATTATTATTAGTGTCATCTTTATTAGACTATCTAACTTGAATTTGTAAGAAATATTGCTGCCTAAAATAACAAGCTCTATCAGACAAATTGCTGTAACGCTTTCAAGTCCGATCACGTCACCCGATGTACAAACTTATTCAACTCTTTAAGGAAAAAATTCTTGGCCAGGTCATTGTATTTTAGTTTTATTATTATCCCCTCATTTCTTTCTACTTTCCTTCCCTTTCCCAACGGATTTATTTAAAATTTTAAGATATCTATAACAGAGCGCGTTCATGCGAGTTTTTAACAATAGAATGCAAATATTATCTCAATTTCAATAGCTTGTTTGTCTTTGTAATTTATCCCTGAAGATGATTTTCAAAAAGGTCGAAAGTACTTGGGTAAAAAACAATGTTGCCTTCCTTGATGAATTTCATCTGAGAATGAAGAAGCTGATTAGAAAACTGGAAAGGATCAGTATAAATATAAGTATACAAAATATGTCTATATTATCCAGTAAAACATGCTTGAATGAGGCTATGCTGGATATATATATATTATAAGAAATATACCATCATTTTTTATGGCATGGTAAACTAGCATTGATATAAGATTCCACTTGACATAAAATATGGGATAAGTTTTTATTGTTGTTGAATAATAAACTGACAGCTCTAATTACTACCTATTAATATAGTAATTGGGAAAAATATATTTAAAAACTTACATATATACGTAAAATTTATTATTTTAATATCAAGGTGAGAAGAATTTGGGACTCTAGTCAAATATCGGGTCACTTTATTGTCCCAAATATTCGTACACATACAAATTTTTAATTTATTGCATTTCCAGCTAATGAATAACCATACTTTTCATATATTTAACTCTACACAGATCCATAATAACAAACATTTATGAAAAACAGAACAAAATTGATTTAATAGAAATAAAAATCCCATTTATCCATTTTAATGGGTGAAAAAGTCTTCATAGATTATAAAATTTAATACTTTATAGAATCGCCATTATTCCCTTCTACAGCAAGCCACTTCCTCATGTAGTTCTCAATTAATGATTTGCAAATTTTAGTTGGTATTTTCTTACATTCTTCTTCGCATATGGTCTTCAGGTACGGACTGTTTGTTGGAGCTCTCGTTTGGATTTTCAAATAACGCTACAGATTCACGATTGCGTTTAAATCTGCGGACTGACTTGGCCATTTCAGGATATTTACATTATTTTCTGCTAGCCATTTCTTCGTATATTTTGCAGTGTGCTTAGGATCATTATCTTGATGGAAGATCCAGTCAGGAGGAAGTTCAAGATTTTCAACCGAAATCATTAAATTTGCTTTCAAACTATTTTGATATGCTGCGGCATTCGTTCTACCATCTTTTACTGATATAATGCCAGTACCTTGTGCAGAAAAACATCCCCAAACCATGATGCTGCCACCACCAAATTTCACTGTTGGAACTGTGTTCTTTTGTTTGAATGCATCGCCATCATTCTTCCATTCATGATTTCTAGAATTACGTCCAAACAACTCAATTTTGGTTTCGTCTGTCCATAATATTCTTTCCCAATACGATTTTTCCTTATCCTTATGTTCACGAACAAATTTCAACCTGGCATTTATATGTCGAAGGAAACGTGATTTTAGATTGTTCCTATGAATTTCATTGCTTATTTTCCGTTTAGTGACACAGATTCCTAATGAAAGCAAATCATCCTGCAACTCTTGACGAGTAACCATTTGATTTTGTTTAATTTGACGCATTAATTTCCTCGAAAATCTTGAAGAAATCTTCCGTGAAGAACTTGTTCTTATTTGGTTTTCAACATTTATGAGTTTTATACCTTGAAATGAATTAACTAATGGTAATAGATGAAATATTCAGGTTGTCTGAGATTTTCCTGTGACTTTTACCTTCTTTCTTGAGCTTAACAATCAGTTCTTTTTGCGAATTTGTCAATTCTTTACATCTTGCCATGATGATAACCTTCTTGCACGAATATCAATTACATAATGTTCTGTTTGTATTTTAGGCTAAAAATAACTACTGATAACATTCATGGAACATTCTAGAGTATTACACTTGAATAATCTTTACTATTAAAGCAATGTATAAGTTTGAAAATCTGATATTTGCATAGTACGAATACATTTTAATCCATTAAAATGGATAAATCGGGTTTATTTCTATTGAACCAACTTTTTTCTGTTTTCTATGCATATTTAGTTATGATGCATCTGTCTACAGTTAATTATATGAAAAGTATGTTCATTCATTAGCTGGAAATACAATAAAATAAAAAATTGTATGTATACAAATATTTGTTTCCCACCACACACACACACGGTGTATATGTGTGTGCCTCTGTGTGTATGCATGTGTGTGCGCTCGCGCGTTTGATTCAATAATTGTTGCTCTAGACAATATATATATATATATATATATATATATATATATATATATATACCATATATTTCCGCGCATAAGGCGATCTCTAGATAAGACTAGGTAAAAAAATACAGCAAATGTTCATGAATTTATCCTATACCTGTAGTATAAGACGACTGCTTATTGATTATATAAAGATGGTGTTATTAGAAATGTTGTTACTTGCTGTATCCTTAGAAATTCAAAATAAACGAAATAACAAAACCGATTCTATATCATATATATATATATATATATATATATATATATATATATATATATATATATATATATATATATTCTTATACCTGTATACATATATTAGGCTTGAAGTTTTAGTTTGCGCTGAAATATGAAACAGACTGTCGCCAATCGTTCTCAACTTCAGTGTCTACTGATATATTTACATACGCTCTATCTCTGATATTGGGCACTTTTACACATAATTTTTTATCATTTTTTGAGTTAAAATGTCGAGTTTTTAACTCAATCCCTGAAGATTGCATTGAGTTACCGATGAGAAAAAAATGCATATCTATTATTAATATATAATTTAGAGCTTCATCGAGCACCATTTTACACCAGCACTCAATGTGCGATATATATATATATATATATATATATATATATATATATATATATATATATATATGTATACCTTATATATTTATGTGCCTGCTTTGTATAACTTAATAATATAATATGTACCACTTATGTACCAAAATACAAGACATCGCAGTAGGCTTACTTTTTAAATGACTCATTTATCGTTAGTATATCTCTAAACATTACTGCAACAAAGTACAAGCCAGCTGGTAGAGGAATGATGCTTTGTTTGTAAGACGCTCTCTGCGGTAAATAGAAGGCTCTAAATGAGGTTTTTGTTCGCATAGGACCCAAATTCTAATTGGAAGCGTCTTGTTGACTTCAATATTGTTTTAAGCAATTTATTCTCTTGATAACTCCAGGCTATTTCTTTTTTCAGTATGGCATAATGGGAGTGTCGCTGATAGCCCCCGTGTGTGACAGGAAGATTAGCCTATTGACTTCAGACTGCATACTGAGATAAATCCATAGGCTCTGGAGTGAGGGTACCTTTTGTTAGGGAAAGCAACCAGGGAGCAAAAAGAGAGAAGTAGGTGTAATTATTAAGCTTAACAGTCTGGCACAAGCCACAACCATGTAATATTCAATGCGAATCGAACCTAATAGTAATGATCTGCCGGGCGATATTTTTTTTACTATTGTCACCAATGTAAGTCCCAAGAGCCGTCAAGGTATAGGCTTACTGAATTAGATTGTTGTAAGGGTGTAAAGAGATGAAGAAGTCATGCATATTATGAGGATATGTAGGATATAAAACGGTTGACCCTAGACTTGAACAAGTTAAGATTGTAGTGGTCTGAGAAGCATCCTCTTGGGAGTCATTTCCACAAAGTAATAATTTTGCAGAAGCGGTTTGAGTGGAACCCTCTCCTTACCAATGGAGTACGAAAAGAAATGAAAACTATTTGATGCCGTGTCATCGTATTCGTTGGTCTTGGCTATGAAAGTCTGAACTGGTGGAACTAAAGAATGTAGCTCATCTGAATATTTGCCATGGTAATAGCATTACCATATACGATATGGTAATAAGAAACCAGTAACGTTTCGTCTGGGCGAAAAGCTTTGTAAGGTAGAAAGTAATTTATCACCCACAAGGCCGCACAATCGGTTTTGAATTCTATCAATGCTGGACAGTGAGGTGCTCTTCAAAACTTATGGAGACAGTTTAAAATTAGGATAGCGATATGAGAAAAAAATGATTGAAACTTTTAAAAAATCAAGAGAAAAGTTACTAAGCTGAGCTTAATCCGGCACAAGGCCACCGTAATGAGGCACTCAGTGAGGTTCGATCTCATTAAACTAGCAATTTAGAAAGGAAAATCAATGTGCTAGACATTACACTATGTTAGCCACCTTTTAAACTAGGGGTCGTGAATGTGGTTGCGATCTCGCCCTAGACGGTCGATGGGACTATATATGCGTAGGGGTCAAAAGACGAATGATAAATAATCTGCTGTGATTTACGACTAAAACTCACAATTTTTAACCAAATATCAATGCCTTCCTACTGCTCATCAAAAAAATCCTTCCCCTTAATATCAACCAATTTACTAAAACTTAATTCATTTTCATATTTTTTATTATTCATGAAGTTTTTCTCAGTCTTCTTCTTATTATTATTTATATATTTATTATTCTGCTTGTTTCTTATTTCCTTAGCAGGAAAGTTAATCCCTGATAATACCTCATAAATAATGGACTATTCCGTTTTGATCGCAAGGAAAGACGGAAAATACTATCCCACCGACGTGATGTGGCTTCCCTCTGCCTTTTCTACAACTATTTTCATGGCAATTGTTCTGAGGAATTATTCTCCTTAGAATTTAAGCGTACTACTAGATTGGCAATTAGGTCTCACCATTTTACCATTGACCTACCTAGATGCAACGGTCAGTTCCATTCTAATCGTTTTTTCCTCACCTGTGGAAATCTGTTCCAATTTCTTACTTCCCTGCCATATACAACTTTAAAAATTTAAATGCAACGTTTATCGCCATCTTCTAGTGTCTTGAAGCACGTTCATCTTTATCCTTTCTCAAGCCTGCCTAAATTCAGTCTTTACTCTCAATTTCATAAATAAAGAAAAACGAAAATAAGAAAAAAGAATATGAAAAATAAAGAAAAAGGGAAAATGAGAAATAAATAAAAAAGAAAAAGAAAATGAGAAATAAAGTAAAAAATGAGAAATAAAGAAAAAAGAAAATGAGAAATAAAGAAAAACTAAAATAAAGAAACAAAGAAAATGAGAAAAAAAGAAACAAAGAGAAAGAAAATGAGAAATAAAGAAAAACGAAAATGAGAAAAAAGAAACAAAGAAAATGAGAAATAGAGAAAAAATAAAATGAGAAATAAAGAAAAACGAAAATGATAAATAAAATAAAAATAAAAAGAGAAATAAAGAAAAAACAAAAATCAAGAAAAAGTAAAGAAAATATAAAGAAAAAAGGAAATGGGAAATAAAGATAAAGAAAACAAAAAATAAAGGGAAAAGAAAATGAGAAATAAAGAACAAAAGAAAATGAGAAATAAAAAAGAATATGTGAAATAAAAAAGGAAAAAGAATAGGAGAAGTAAAGAAAAAAGAAAATGACAGATAAAGAAAAAAGCAAATGAGAAATAAAAAATAAAATGAGAAATAAAGAAAAAAGCAAATGAGAAATAAAGAAGGAAAAATAAAATGAGAAGTAAAAATAAAAGAAAATGACAAATAAAGAAAAAAACAAATGACAAATAAAGAAAAATAAAATGAAAAAATAAAGAAAAAATAAAATGACAAATAAAGAAAAACGAAAATAATAAATAAAAAAAACGAAGATCAAGAAAAAATAAATGAAATATAAATAAAAAAGGAAATGAGAAATAAAGAACAAGAAAAAGAAATAAAGAGAAAGAAAATGAGAAATAAAAGAAAACAAAAATGAGGAATAAAGAAAAAAAGAAAAGAAATAAAGAAAAAAGAAAATATGAATAAAGAAAAAGAAAACGAAAAATAAATAAGAAATAAAGGGAAAAAAGGAAATGAAACATAAAAAGAAAGATAAAATGAGAAGTAAAGAAAATAAGAAATGACAAAAAAAGAAAATGAAAAATAAAGAAAAAAAGAAAATGAGAAATAAAGAAAAAGAAAATTAAAAATAAAGAAAATAGGAAAATGAGAAAAAATAAAGAAAATGTGAAATAAAGAAGGAAAAAGAAAATCAGAAGTAAAGAAAAGTGAAAATGACAAATAAAGAAAAAAAGCAAAAGGGAAATAAAGAAAAAAGAAAATGAGAAATAAAGGGAAAAGAAAATGAGAAATAAAGAAAAAAGAAAATGAGAAATAAAGAAAAAAGAAAATGAGAAATAAAGAAAAAAGAATATGAGAAATAAAGAAAAAAGAAAATGAGAAATAAAGGGAAAATAAATAAAGAAAAAAGAAATAGGAAAAAGAAAATGGAAAATAAAGAAAAATAAAAACAAAATAAGGAATAAAGAAAAGATAAATAAATAAACAAATAGACAAATAAAGGAAAAAGACAAAAGAAATAAAAAAGAGATAATGAAAAAGAAATAAAGAAAAAGCGAAATAAAGAAAAAGAAATAATGAAAAAAGAAATAAGTAGAAAAGAAAGTGAGAAATAGAGAAAAAAGAAAAACAAACAAATAAAGAAAGAAATATCGGAAGAATAAAAATGAAATAAAGAAAAAAGAAATAAAGAAAAATAAAGAAAAAGATGAAATAAAAAAGAAAAGAAAATGAGAAAAAAGTAATAAAGAAAAAGAAATAAAAAATGATAATTAAGATAGAATAAAAAAAGAAATTAAGATTAAGAAATAAAGAAAAAAGAAATAAATAAACAAATAGACAAATAAAGAAAAATGAAAGAAAGAAAAATGAAATAAAAAAGTAATAATGAAAAATAAAGAAAAATAAATATAAAAAATAAGAAATAAAGAAACAAGAAAGAAAGAAAATAAGAAATAAAGAAAAAAAGAAATAAAAAGAAAAGAAATAAAGAAATAAAGAAATAAAGAAACAGAGAAAAATGAAAAAAGAAAAAAGCCAAAAAGAAATAAAGGAAAAAATAAAGAAAAAAGAATAAAAGAAATAATGAAAAATTGACAAATAAAGAAATAAAAAAGAAGAAATAAAGAAAAAACGAAAATGAGAAATAAAGAAAACATTTTTAAGAATAAAGAAAGGCTAGAAAAACGGGAAAAGTAAAGATTTGAAAAGTGAGGAAGCCAGGAAAGTAATCAAAAGAACAAGATTTCGAAACAAAATACAGTACATGTGATAAATGGTAAGCCTGACCTGCTTGAATTACTCATTAATTAAAGCGGCCGTCGACTCCTGTTGTTGTTAATTCGTTTAGTTATTCAGTGCAAAGTTGTCTCCTTCCCATATCGATGCCTAAATTGTTTGAACAAAACAACACGAGATTTTTTTTCTTCAACTTAAATATTCAATGAGTTGGACAGCATTCGTTGTTAATGACCGACAATACAAATTCGCATCCATTCTTAGACTGATTGGCTGCAGTGATGTAACTCTCGTAGATCACCAATCTATACAGTCGGAAGTCATTACTGGATATCGCTTTTGGAAGCTAAAAAAAAGACGCAACACAACTCAACGAAGCAATGTGTGTAGGATGACCTCGAAGTAGGCAAGTCTATTCTGGTAATAACTTATGACTTTATGCCTGCACAATCACCAACGGCTTCGAAACATTTTCATATACCCACTTTCAATCAAAATATTTTTGGCCCACACTTTTTGAAAAGATAGTTCTTGCAGATTAACTTTATATAAAAACGTGAATTCATTTTTTGGCCTTTTCCAACAGTGGCCCTCGTTGGGAGCATCTGTGCAGACTGATATTATCAAAAAGTACTCCCCCAATAAAACTCTAAATGCAATGCCAATCGCTATCTATGGTCTTCTTAGTTATTGTTCTTTTACTGTTATCTCTCCTTAATAGTGATTTTTGTCATATTCTGTAACACTCAGTAACCCCCTTGGGTCTTAGTGGCTTTATTGCCTTGCTTGGAGTGAAATGATTAAAAAACTCAGCATATTGAGATCCGAACTCAAGTTTCATAGTCGGAATGCAAATCACACAAGGCGGCCTGGATATTTATTTTCTAATCAAGATTAGCTTAGATGTGTAACAGCGAGAGTTTGGGAACCACGCACAAACACACACACATATATATTTTTTTTATTGAAATTGGAGTAGATTTGAACAGCGAAATTAGATCAGAACAATTTTGTTTACTGATGGGAATCTGATCTAACCCATTTGGAATTGGGCCATTAGGAAGACAATGGAAGATGATCGAGATAATTTCTATCGGTTAAAATTTGAAATGGAGTTTACTAAGGCTATGAGGAACTTTGAAATTCACATGATTTTGGGTTGAAGGCAGCACTCGTGATAATTGTGTGCGGGCCAAGGGTCGATTTATGATCAGCAAGGTATATATTTATAAACGCGCACAGAAATCTGTTGACAGAGTGGTTGGCTCGTCTGCCGTCGAGTGCAGTCGAGCTGGGTAGAGAGTGGTCGTAGACTGGAAGTGATGTCAGAGATTGGAACCAAACGCCCGCTAACATATTTTGTTGCCATAAGTACGAAGAAGCGAATTACTCCTCCAACAATCTAAGACTGCTACTGCTACTATTATTACTACCACTGGAAACGGAAACGTCGAACAAGCTACAATAATCAAAAGGTTTTTTGGGTTCGTCTGTCGTCGAGTGAAGTCGAGCTGGGTGGAGAGATATCGGAGACTGGAAGTGACGTCAGGGATTGGAACAAAACCCCCGCTAACATGTACTGTTAATATAAGTACCGATGCTTCTTCTACCACGAAGATTACTACTACTGTTACTACTACCGAGGAGGAACGCAATATAAACTTTAAGCCGCGCACAGAAATCTTTATCTCTCCATCACATAGAGAAATTTGTTTTTAACTGTTATCACCCCATGCAAGGCAGTAAAGCCACTAAGACACAAGGAGTTACAAGGTGTGAAAGAATTAGGAACAGAAACATTAATAATGAGTGAGAAGAGGAAAGAGTAATCAGGACAGTAGATAGCGATTGACATTACATTTAAATTTTGTTGGTTGGAAAGCATTGAACCGGAAGGGAGTTCCACAAGCGATAATTGTTAGAAAAGAAACTGTTAACGTAGAAGTTAGAGTTACATCTAGCCAACTCAGCTGTAAATTGATAAGAAATTCATGAAGTCTTGGTACTATAGCAAAGAACTCAACCGAACAATTACTATAAAAGTATTTATAGAAAAGACACAGGAAGACAACTTTACAGTAGTGGAAAAGTAACTGAAGCCGAGCCTCCAGATCAAGACTAATAATATTGCTGATTCTTCTTTGGATTTTATCAAGGAGCTCAAGGTAAATAGCAGGGGCACTGGACCATATGTGACAGCAATATTCTAAGTATGGACGAATGGTAGACTTATAGATATGTATGATAGATTCTGGAATTAAAAATTGCACGACACAGTGAATCAACTTTCTTAGCAGCTAACCTAGCAATGGATTCGATGTAGTCTTTCTACTTCATGTCAGGTGAGAACGCTAGCCCGAGAAGGCGCAACGAATCACTTTTCTAGAGGTTAGAATCGGCCATGTTGATGGTAGGTAGCGAGGGCTTCTCTCAGATGGTTAATGGAGAGAAGTTTAGTTTTGGAGGCATTAAAATTAACAAGACATCTTTTGCCCCAGTTAACAACGGATCTGAGGTCGTTTTAGACATCGGCTGCCATTTTGACCTTGTCGGACTGATCAGTCTTACTGTCAAGACAGGAGTAAATGATTGTGTCATCAGCGTAGATACCAAGTTGAAAGCTGATGTCATCGGAAGGTCATTAATGAAAATTAAAAACAGCAGAACTAAGAAAGGAGACCTAGGGGACACCCGCGTTAGTACGAAAAGATCTAGGCGACTAGCCGTTCAGGATAACTCATTTCACGTAACTTTCCAGCTTGTGGAGAAGACCTGTATGCCAAACTCTGTCAAAGGCTTTCGAGATGTCCAAAGCTACAGCCAGTTTCACCTTTTTTTTATCTAGAGTTTGATAGACTCTTTCCGCAATTATCGTCATTACATCAGCAGTTGACCGCGAGAAACGAAAGCCATATTAGTTGTTTGAAAAAAGCGCCCGCGATGAGAGATGATGAACCATTTTAGCACTGATTAGAGCCTCTAGGATTTTCCCAAAGAGAAATAGAAGGTTAATAGGCTGATAGTTGGAAGGGTCGGACGATTCACCAGAGTTCTTAAAAACCAAGTCGGCATTGATTAGGCCTCTAGGAGCTTCCTAAAAAAATAGAAAGCTACGGTTCACCAGAGTTCTTAAAAACTGGATCAACAGAATATGACTTTGCAGCTAGCTGGAAAGGAGGAGGTGGTAAGGCAGTTATTATACGGCTTAGAAAGAACAGGAGCCAGTTCGAGAACACGCTTCTTAGAGACTATTACAGGGATACCATTGGGTCTACATGCTTTGTGGGGATTTAGGTTAGAGATGATACGAGAAACCATGGAAGGGGTTATATGCATATCACTCAACAGAGACTCAGTTCTAAGTGGGAAGTTAAGCAGGGATACTCCAGATGATTCAAAAGTGGAGTTTAAGGAGAATTTACGGACAAGGCATTCAGCTTTAACAGTAGAGGATGTTAACACCTCAAATTGATTGAAGAGGGGAGAAGTAGAGACCTTATACTTATTTACTACCCGATGACAGAGATGCCAGTAGTCATGAGAGACAAAGTTGTTAGATGCAATGAGGTGCCTCGTTCTCTCGGCATTTATTACGGGCAACAACGAAAAGGTACCTGTTGTGACAAGAGCTGTCACGCTGGTATAGCCGAAAATAGTGGTTCCTCTGTGTTATTGTGGCGGAGAATGCTGATGTGAACCATTGAGAGGATTGACGTTTCACCTGGTATTTCCGAGAAGGGATGAATGCGTTCATGCCAGCTTTAACTCAGAAAGAAACCTCAGTGGTTCAACATAATTTTTATTAATTAAAATATTTGATGACGCATAAAACTGACGGGTAAATATGACCGCACCTCATTTCAGCGAGCAATAGTAAGAAAAAATTTCTTTGAATGGAACATCGAATGTAATTGGAACTCAGTCTATGTTTCCTGTTTGGTTCAATTCAAAACAAATTCTTTTCGTGTATTTATTAAATATTGTTGAAATTCTAATATTTGTGGAAATTTGCCGTCAAATATGGTACATACTTTGATTAATTATATACCTGCGTTAATAATCTGTCTTAATTAATTATATACCAAAATTAATTACCTGAATTAATTACATATTTGGTGAGTTATCTACATTAATTATATACCTGAAGAAATTACCTGAATTAATTAATCATTCACCTGAATTAATTAACTGCCTTAATTCAATATATTCTTGGATTAATTATTTGCATTAATTATATACCTGAATTAATTGCCTGAATTATATTAATTATATACTTGAATAAATTAACTGCTTTAATTTAATTGTATACCTTGGTTAATAATCTGCTTTGATTAATTGTACACCTGAATTAATTATATACCTTAATTATATATCTGGGTTAAATAATCTGCCTTAATTAATTATATACCTGAATTAATTATCACTATTAATTAATTATATATATGGGTTAATTATCTGTCTTAATTATATACCTGAATTAGTTAATTATATTCCTGAATTAATTAATTATATTCCTGAATTAATTAATTATATACCTGAATTATATTACCTGTCTTAATTATGTTTCAATTAAATTAAATCAGTTGCGAAAATAGAAATAATCTTTCTTTTCTTTTTTTTGTCAGGCATAAGAATTATTTCATGCAAAGGCATGATTTGATTGATTCATTTTTATGGTTTATCGACCCTATGTGAGCTATTTAAAGCCGAAACATGTTTGAGGTTTTAAGAATACTTTTTTTGCAAGGGAATATTGCATTAATAAGCGACTTGAATTTGAACTCGAGTTTTCGATTTCTCATTCCGGGCAGCTATCCATTACACCACACGCACATCCACAAAGGCATGAACCCGAATATGTCAGCTGTGTGTGCACATGACTCGATACAAGAGGAACGGTTTCCACGCTAAAAGAAATATGTCTATGCACTTGCTAACGAAATTAGTTTGAAAGAACTCTTTGACATGGAATTTAAGACCATCAGCTAAGTATTAAATTACAATAGTATTGGCACTGGAGTACTCATGCCCTGAACTGTACCTTCCCCATAGCGTTCAATAGGGAATTAGAAGTCCTTGATCGCTGATACTTGACTGAGAAGTTGCAGGTATTATTTTTCTTTTTTATGAAGCCTATGTTGAAGAAATCGTGTTCCGCTTCAAATTGGAAAATACAGATTCCGTACATTAGATAACAGATTTTCTGAAATAGATAACAGATGAAGCTCATACGTTTCTAACTATTTATAAGTACCCTTTCTCGGTGACTTGTGTCTGGGGCTATTCGCCCGCCCCATAAAAGACTGGAGGGGCTAGATTTTTTAAAAAGCGCTAGAAATAGCTTCATATATATATTTTTTAAATCGTGGATATAAAATGAGTGAAATGTAAAAGAAAAAGATTTACACAAAGCAAAGAAAAAAGAAAAGAAAGAAAATGAAAGGAAAAACGTTTGAAAAAACAAAAATAAAGGAAGAATTTGATAAAGTAAAAAGGAGAGAAATAGAAGGAAATGGGAAGAGAGAGTCTCTCTGTGTGTGTGTGTGTGTGTGTGTGTGTGTGTGTGTGTGTGTGTGTGTGTGTGTGTGTGTGTGTGTGTGTGTGTGTGTGTGTAATAAAGAAAGAAAATAAAGAGGAACCTTAAAAAATGTCTGCGAGAGAAGGCCGGAAAAGATTCACAATACATACGCATCTTATGGCCTGGTCGCAAGAATCATTCTAAATGTTCTCAGCAGATCTGCTTACAGTTGACGGGGTTCTTGCTGTTCGCCATCAAAACACTTTTTAGGTATCACTTAGTCATGCCTGAACCAGAAACTGAAATTATTCTTATGCAAATTTCAATTAGTCATGTCTGAATCAGAAACTGAAATTATTCTCATGCCTCTTTCAATCAGTCATATCTGAACCAGAAACTGAAATTATTCGTATGCATCTTTCAATTAGTCATGTCTGAACTAGAAACTGAAATTATTCTTCTGCAACTTTCAACTAGTCAGGTCTGAACCAGAAACTAAAATTATTCGTATGCAACTTTCAATTAGTCATGTCTGAACTAGAAACTGAAATTATTTTTATGTCTGTTTCCAAATTATTTCAATAGTCACAACATCTTCAAAACGAGGAGGCATGAAATCAACAAAAATCGTCTAGACGCTTTAACTTGATTTTTACAGCTTTTCCAATGATTCATTGGCTCTCTTGATTCGTGGGTAAGATTATATCGGTCGACTACTCAAGGTACTTCCTTTTTTTAAAACTATTTCTGTGTGTTATCTGATTTCTGAATGTCTCTGAATCCTTTTTTTCTTTCTTTTTGTAGTGATTTGCCGGGGAGAAGTAGGCAGTAGATCAAGAATACTTCACTCTGTGGTTAGATAAAAGTATTTTTTCCACTTCTTCTGTCGCGTTCCCTTAGGAAATTAAGCAACACGGAGCCGTATTCGCGTTTGGGGGCAATTCTCGGCTTAACAATATGAGGAACCTGACCCTGGGGATTACAGCCCTGCAGCAACACATTCTATAACTCCAAACGATGCCAGCCCGAATAATATAACTCCTGTATGGGACTGATAGCGGTCTACCTGCTTAATTTTTTCTTAGATTTATTTCAATAAATACTTGCTGTCTAAATAGAACTTTTTTATTCATATATATATATATATATATATATATATATATATATATATATATATATATATATATATATATATACATTTTAGGTATGGTATATTTATGGTTAAATGTACTCAAGGATAGAGCATATGCAAAAATCAAATATAAAAGTAGACACCGACATCAACACCCAGCGGCGACAGTCTTTTTCTGTTTACTTAGCCAAAATGTACAATTGACCAGCATATATAAATAGTTAAGTCAAAACACATCACATGGCCTGAAGATTGCGTTAAAGTAGGTACCTCCATGACATCGATAAAAAAATATCATAGCATGAATAAAAAAGTCCTTATACTTGATGAAAATAATTTTTACTGCCTAAATGTTTATGTTATTATCAAGAGGAAAGATGAAAGCATTTTTGAATATGTCTACATTTTTTAATCATTCCTAGAACATCCAAAATTTTCGTTAAAAATCTTGTTGTTGGGGGGGGGTTAATCAGAAAATCTGACAGAAAATCAATCATCAGCCATTTTTTCACTTTTATTTACAAAAGTTAAATTGTCCGTTTAAAATTCTTTTAAGAATCATTGATAATATTTTCAAAATTTAATTTAAGAAAATTAGAAATTATAAAGTTTATTTAATGTATTTTGAAACAAACATTACTTGCTTTCTGCGCCGAAAAAATGTACTTTAAAATAATTGAGAAAGCCGGTCTTAACAGCGATGTTGATTGACAAGTAACATGTGATGATTTCACCACACACTGACATCTTACGCGAGGAAAAGTTATCGTACGGAAGGTCAGAATTCACTTAATTTAGTATTAAGTAAACCAACTTATTTACCTCATTATTTTTAAGAAATTAGCGCTCTAATCTTTTTTGTTTTTTTGCTTTTTTGGGGTTTTTTTTTTTTGGTACTTAGCTTTCACCTTTACGTTTACGATGCTTTATGGAAAAATATAATACTATAAAAAAATTAAATAAGACATGAAGAGCGAGAAAAAATTTCATAAGAAAAGTACGTAATTAATTAGTTACCTTTCTTATGAAATATTATCAGTAGTGTATATTTTATGTACATTTGTTACATTTTACGGTATTATTTGGATTTCCACTCATTTTATCATTAATTTTAATATTTCATTTATGTAAAAATGACAAAACTGAGATAATATAAAACTAAAATCATATAAATTTCATAAGATAGGCACATAATACATTGTATGTACCCCTATAAGTTGAAATGCTATACATTTTTTCTCTTTTGTAAATTTTTTTAATCTTAAGTTATATGACAATATTGAAAAGACAATTTCTTTCTAATAGTTACATAACCATATACACATTTTATTTTATTTTTCATAGCTAAGTAAAAACAGAGGTTTAGAAATTCAATGCAACTGGTATCGGACTTTCATGAAATTTTCGTGAAATTTTTGCGTTTCGCCCAATGTAAATGTAAAAATGTAAAGACCGTTAACAGCGCCGAACAACATTTATATACAAAATCAAATCACGTGATGTTTATATTGTATCATGTTTCTTCCGGGCTTCCGTACATTTGAATTACAGACGTTTTATCGACACAAAATGCAAGGAACAGTAAGATTTTTCTAACTGGAGGCTCGTTGATTTAAAAAGCTTGTGCAATTTATAATCTGTACATATAGATCTAATTAATAAATGCATTAGGTAAAGGTTTCGCCATTTCCACTAATTTTACAACATTTAACAACTTTAATGTAAAAATAAATTAAGAAATAACAATTCTTTTAAAAATACATTTTCCATCGAAAAAGCTTTTTGCCTTCAGACAATATTATGCATATTCATAAAAAAACATCTAAAAGCAACTAAAGGCATTTGAAATTAAATGATATCTTTGTTTTATTGAGTTTTGTATGTTGCAATTCAGAGCTGATTTTTAGGTAGATGCGGTCCGATTTTTAAAAAAACAAAACATGATTTACTTTCCTCGAAGACTTGTACTTTTAACTAATGTAATGACTTGCGTGCTTCAAAATTGAATTTCTAGAGTTATCATAATATATATATATATATATATATATATATATATATATATATATATATATAATTTAAAGAAAAACAAACCACTTTAAGGCTCCATGTAATAATTTATTTCACCATAGCCCTTTTAAAGGACGTAGGATCATCAGACTACACTTCCAAAAGGTAAAACGAAAAATGAAAAATGAAATGAACATTTACACTTTTGACGGGTATTATTAAATTTATGTAATTTAACAGAGAGGGTAATGAGGGGTGGTGTGAGAGACATGATCGAGTTTAGAGAGGGTTTATTTTAATATTTCTATCTATCATATTTAGTATTAGTGGAGGAGGGACCTGTCATTGACCTATTTAATCGGTTAACTTAACGGAAGTGATATATTGAAAGGGAAGGGGGAGAAAAAATAAAAAGAAAGAAGGGGGAAGTAAAGAGAAAGAAGCTGTCATTAGGTTTTACTAAGAGACAGGAGGGGTGGTAATTTTTAGCAATTTATGCAAAGAAAGATTTCAATGTTTGATAGTAATTTAATTTTTTAAAATCACCGAAGAAATTAATTTGATGTTTGCTAGCAATTTAAATTTTTAACTCTTTTACAAATAATTTAGGGATTTAATATGAGTTAAATAGTATATTTAAAAACACATTCATAGAAAGTACATTAAAAAAATTATTTAAAGTATAATAGTTTACTGATATTAATCTATCAATATTGTAAATGGTTGTTAAGGTATCATCTCTATCAGTTTGAATCTAATTCATGAATGCAGTGACTATTTTTAGATGGGTAATCTTTTTTACTTAAAGTTTAGGTTTTAAATTAAGATGGAGTAATATTTGAAGGCAATATTAAAGATTTTGTTTTATCATATACATATACATATACCACACATACACTTATGTAAATCACATATATACATACGTTCATTTACATGTGCAATTACCCACATAGGCACATACACAGGTACCTATGTATATTCATATATCAATACTTACATATATATTTTTTCAAATCTTTACACATATTTATATTTATATCTATTTAAATGTTTCCTTAAATTTCACAGTTAATGTTTAACGTTAGGTGATGACTTATGTGTTTAAATATCAAAACAAATATTTCTAATTTTAACATTTTACTATCAATATTGATAGTTGAAGTGTAATATATTTAAATTTAAATTAATTTATCAATTTAAACTGAAATTACCTCCAAATGACTAAAAAAAAATTTAATCTCACAATTTTAATTAGAGAATATTAAGAGAAAATAAGATAAAACGTTAATAAAGGTACTTTAAGTCCTTCCCTTAGAATACTTTCCATATATATATATATATATATATATATATATATATATATATATATATATATATATATATATATATATATATATATATAAAGATCTATAACCATAAATACCTACACCTGCATACGTATTTATATTACTATATTTTACATATATTCACACTTATTACATATACGAACTCACAAATACTTACATTTATATATACACATATCTACATACACAGACCACATGTAATCCTATATACATGACACGATATATATATATACACATATATACATATATATATACACATATATACACCCACATATACACACATATACACATATATATATATATATACAAACATACTTACCTAAATTTACGAATACACCTATACACACACACACATATATATACACATACATATATATACATACATACATACACAACTTACATATGCGCCTACAATGCATACATACATCTCTATACAAATGTATATATATATACACATAAAACCACATATCAATGTTCAAGTTCATCTACATATTTGTATACATACAATTGTGTCCGCATCCATGTGTGCATATAATCATTTCCAAAACCAAAATTACCATAATATTTTCCCTTTCTATAGAGTTATTTCTAAATATATTTAGTTAGATTGCGGTGGTTTTTATGCCTACATTTACAAATCAACTCGTAATGCTGGTTCAGTAATATGTCCGGATCTTTATGTTTTATTATTAGGATCTTCTCTTTTATACACAAGTCGCATCTATCTCTGAAATTTATTGGAGTTCTGGCTCTCGAGATGATCTTTCATTTTACTTGTGTGCTTAAGCCGCTCTCCAACAAATCCCAATAATGTTTCGACAGTGCTGTTTGGTGTTTTTAGATCTATTTGTGAAGGACTGGCGATGGTTATAAAACCTCTGCTTCCAATTTCCCGCCGATATTCCTATATATATCTTTTTCTGTTCAATATTTTCCTTGGGGAAGATTCATATATCACATTTTCTGCCATGCATATTCCTTCAACTGGACAATCGGATCCTGCCCTGTAATTACAGGTAGATGTTTTCATTTGGTTTGCATTATGATCCTTTTGTAGTTGATTATTATGAAATTCTCTCATAATTTTGCTATTGTGAGAGCTGATAATTTTTTCTACATTAATCATGCAAGAATAACTAATTTTTAAATTCATTTTGTTGAACATCTTTTTCAATAGTTCATTTTTACTAAAGTGTTTGTCTATTAGTAGAAGATATAAATATATATATATATATATATATATATATATATATATATATATATTATCATGACTTTTTAAAAAGTATTTATAATAATTTCCATCATTTCTGAATAGTTTCTGAAAGTTTCATTAAAATCCGACAATTATTTTTATTTTTGCAAGATTTTCAAAATTAACGTCTGTCATTAAAAGAATGGACAAAAATTTGTTATTTAGTACTTCCTCCGACGAAGAGAAACAATTTCTTTTAATCAAAAGTTAGAATGTTAAAACAGACAGAAATTTTTTTTTAAATAATTAAAAAAATACTTTGTTCTTTCCTTTTAATATTAACATAACCATTTCAACGATAAAATTTTGCTTTCATCAAGTTTAAGGCCGTTTTTATCATGATATGCTCATTTTACAGCGATCTCACGGAGATACCTACGTTAAAGTATGAAACAGACTGGCCACCCTACTAAAATAAATCAAGTTCTTTTTTCATTACAGATACTGCAGCCACTTACCCAACAAAAAAATCATGTTCATCAGCATCTGCTTTAGAAATGGGGAAAAGTTTGTTTTTTTTTCTTTGGAGTAAAGATTCCTTCTGTAATTAAAAGAAACTGAAGTCTTCGTATAATCTTATCGCTGATGACAAAGTGATTAAGATATGCTACTATGTGTTATTTGCTTTTAATTTATTCATTTGAGTATACAAAATATTTGTAAAAGAATTATATTTATTCTCTAATGAAAAGTAATTATCATTGATGTTTCCTGCTTTGGAAACAAAAGATGATTACGTGTATGATCTTCCTTAGTGAAAATCATCCATGGCTTTAAATGCTGACAACGTTACTTTCAAGAAAAATTGTTTAGTCATTGTTTATATATGTGGTTATGTGTGAGAGTGTGTGAGTGAACAAGTGAACAAATAAACAAATAACATTTTAATAAACGTTATTTTACTCATGAAATTAGGCGTGCATCGTGTCGCATGTGGGCCGCGGGTCGCAGTTTGCCCATAAATGCAATTGAAGTTCCAGAATATGTACAAAAGTTCAATAAAATTCAGTCAAAATTCAATAAAAGTTCAGTTGGTGAATGAGTCCAATTTTAAAAACGTCATGCCACAGAGACCGAGACGTGCTGTTTTACGTTCAATTATTTTTGTTTGAGAGGAATCAAATTGTAGACCTACGAGAATATCTATGGATATTTCGAAGTATTTATGAGTTTGTTGGTGATGAGATCTCCGTGGTACTTTGATGTTGACAACAATGATCAGATGAACGTTCCTATAAATGTGGACCAAGTTCTAGACGATCATAGACAAAAAATATGAAACATTTGCAAGAGATATGGTATAATGTATCGTAGGATGGTATTCGCCATCGGTACGATCATTTACACTCAACAGTAGAAGTTTCTCTTAGCGTCCAAAAGAGGATATACAGTATCGTAATATGGAGTCTGAATAGTCTGTGTACTGTTGATACAATCACTGGAACTTGTGCATGTACTGATCCTGTAAATGTGATCATTTATTGCAATCCAGTTGTAATACCTTTATGTTTAATACATGCATATACAAGATATATAACGAATCGCAATATTTTTTTGTCTTTGTTTCCTTATATCAGGTACAGTCTATGAACCATTACCATACATTTCACTTAGCTTCTACACCAGTGAGGAATAAATATTAATATATACGATGGTCGGCCGAAAAATTCATAAAGACCAGCTGTTGTATTCTGGTACACTTGCAAACATGTCTTTTAGTCTACCAACTGGTGTGTCTGCATACATATCTTGGTCAGTCTATGAACTTTTTCAGCCAATCTTCTTATATATATATATATATATATATATATATATATATATATATATATATATATATATGAAGAAATATAATCTTAAAGTGTGCTATATTTATGGGATAAAGTGCTCAATATCAGAGATAGAGCGTGTGTAAATATAAAAGTGAACATAGAAGTCTATATATATATATATATATATATATATATATATATATATATATATATATATATTTGTGTATTTAGACAGCAATCCTTCTTTCATGCACATTTCATTAAAAACGACTGACAAGGTGCTTTTATTTAGTTTTTTATATAATTTCTCGTGCGATCTAATAATGTTTTTCTTTTCAGATGATAAATTATATAAAAACTGTCCGAATGTTCTTTTTATCCGAGCGCTTTGGGCTATACATTTAGCCATTTTCAAGGATTATATTTCAACTGTTAGAATTAGAAATAGTTTGTTATATGTATGTTTTATAAAATGTTTCATTTTTTGTTTCAAAACACGGTCAAGATATTATGTCCATGTTCAAAGTTAATATTATTAAGTCTTGGTTTGTTTGTTTTTATTAATGTTGTGGATTCCGGGATGAAATCCGGTAGCAAATAATAACAAACGCCAAGAATGAATATAGAAAATAAATGTATTAACGTAATAATACAAACTGGTAATACAGGTTAATACTTCCAGGAATGCGGGTTAGTAGACAAATATATAGTCTTTGGTATCGACGTATCGCTGTATGACTTCTTACTGAGTCTACGTGCTTGTTACTGTGATTCATGCCGCTACGTTATTCTACCGACCGACACTACGTTCTTACTACTACTACTGTCCGACTTGACTCTACGTACTGACTCTCCGGGTATTCACTGGTAGTAGTATATGTATATCTTGGGTGAGTCCATTTGTGTAAAAACAAGTATGCTCCGAATAGTGTCCGGTAGGTCTCCATGAATATTTAAATGAGATCTAATTGAGCTATTGTCAGAAAGGTGTAGAGTTAGTCTGCGCGTTAAACAATTTGTAGTGTGATCTATATAATTATTTACGAAAGTTGATTGTTGAGGAATACAATTCCTTAATGTGCATTTGAATTCGTAAATAATATTAGCTCTATTTAACTTTGTTCTAGGAGGTGAATTGTTATTTTAACTATAAGATTAGAGGTTTTAAATTTTTTATAATAAATAATTAATCTAATTTTTTTATATATAAAAGTAAATATAGAAGTCAACACTTAGAGGCGACAGTCTGTTTCATGCTTGATGCAATCGTCAGGCCACGAGTGATGTTATTTTTCTCGGCTATTTATATATACGGGTCAGTGGTGCATTGTGGGTAGTCTATTTTGGCGGTTATTTCACCGGAAGTCGTTTATTTATTTATTTGGGTTAAATTATTTTACTTGTTTTTATTTATTTTTATCTTATTTTTCTTTTTTTTTCTTATCTTATATATTTATTTATTTTTTTATTTTAATCGGTGTTTTTATTAACGCAGTAAAAAATTGTTTATATCGGTTATTTAATTTTATTTGTTTATATCGCTTATTTAATTTTATTTAAATGTATAATCAAATAGTAATCAAATCTGTTTTCCATTCCTAATCACGGAAAACGCTTTCAAGCAAACCCTGCTGCTTCAAGAACGAATATATATATATATATATATATATATATATATATATATATATATATATATATATATATATATAATCTAAATGAAATAATTAAAAAAAACGAAGGAATATTAATATACAACCCAGTGTGTCTGAAGATTTTAATATTTTAATATTTTTTATTGTTCAGTGTACATATATATATATATATATATATATATATATATATATATATATACAGTTCGCTTAACTCTGAAATTTTTGGATAACTTTTATAGCAAATCTTCGTCAGATTTCTTAATTAATTAACATTATTGACATGAACGTCATAATTATCGAGTCTTTATACTTTATATTTTTTGCCATTATATCTATGTGCTTATTGATGCTTCGAGAATCGCCAGAGAGTGGGTGTTCAAAGGGCACTATTCAGGCTTAGTTTGACCTAGGTTGCTATATATATATATATATATATATATATATATATATATGCGTGTGTGAGTGTGTGTGTTTGTGTGTGTATGTGCGTTTCTCAAGACATTATACACTACACTGGCGCTCACATACACACACACGCAAACGCACAAATACACACACACACACACACACACACACACCATGATCGCCCATGTTCTGAAGGGAAACGGAACATAAAAGAAGATATATATATATATATATATATATATATATATATATATATATATATATATATATATATATATAGTGTGTGTGTGTTTTAAGAAGCTTCTCTATGGAAACACGAATACTTCTTTCTGATGGAAAATGATAAGGTGACGTCGGTCAAAGAACAGCAGGATATCTTAAGAAAATAATCTATAAGTGGTTCATGGAATGGATGGAAGGTTTTATAGATATTTAAATTGACCTGACAGACTATTTTGTCGCCAGCTGAACTCTAGACAGACCTTACTTTTGCTATTACAATGGAGAGGAAAGCCCTAAGTTATGTCTTCAGCCAATTAAGTCTTGCCTTCTCTAAAAAGTTTTCTATATCTCTCTGGTGACAGATGTCCGTATAAGACAAATCTTAGATTTCTTATTATGATATTTTAGCTTTTGTCTAAATTTCTGGGATGAAGAATTATTATTATTGTTTTTATTATTATTATTATTATTATGATCTATCTATCTATCTATCTATTTCTCTCTCTCTCTCTCTCTCTCTCTCTCTCTCTCTCTCTATATATATATATATATATATATATATATATATATATATATATATATATATATATATATATATAAAATAGAGAATGTCTGTCTGTCAGTCTGTGTGATACCTTTTCACTGGAGATCCATCCAACTGATTTTGACGAAACTTGGTGCATACAATTTAAGAGATAGGTTCTTAGTGTAAAAAATCGACAATTTTTAAAAATTCAATAATTGATAAAGCCGATCAAAAATCGATAAATTCAACTTTTTCTTCCGATTTCGCTCAAACTCTGTATGTAAGTTACTTACACCATAACGAACTCAACGATACCTCATTTTTATTTCTACGCCACTGCGTTTAGCGAAAAACCGTGAAAAACAAAAAATCTATTTCAACACAAATTGATTCCAACTCAAATTTTAAACTAAAAACTCCCTCAATTTTCAAGCAATCTAATACAAATTTCACTTAACTGTAGCCAACACTAAGTTGATTGTTTAGCAGTCATTTAACTTGATAACTGCGTTCACCCATATAGTGAAAACCCGCGTAAATAGCGAAAAATGGCGATTTTTAATGGTTTCTTTCTTATTTTTCGTTGATCTTTCAACCAATTTTCATTAAACTTAACAATTGCTTTATAAATATATCCTCTTTTACATCGCTGGTAGTATACTGACAAACTGAATTTCAAAAACTCCAAAATAATTGTGGTTTGAAGTGAGTCTTCATGTTGCCTGCTTTACCCCTTCATGTCCTCAGCTAACTTTGATTGAATAAATACAGACTGCTTCTGTTATATCAGTAACTGCATTAATTCAAAATGTTTTTTTAATGACAGTACTTTAAAGTAACTGAAGAAGATAGACTCTGTTACATCTAAACATGATGCTATTTTTGCTCCATTCTAATTGAATGCTTTTTCTGATCAACCAGCTGCGTGTGGCCGCTAGTTATTAATATTTACTTTATTTACACGCGAATTAAGGTCTTCATATTTCTTGTTGCTATCACGACAGTCGAAACAGAGGGACATTGTTGTCGTTCTTCTGATCATGTGTCCGGATATCTTGTCTAATTCTTATTCAGTCCTGCTCAGTTATTACTCACTCTGTTTCCACTTAGTCTAATGCTGCACTACTCACAATTGCTATGTCACCAAAATCACTAAGAAAGGCTTCGGTCAACTCGGCTCTTGTCAGTGAAAACAAGGCGAGTCTTAGCTAGCAGCACTAAATAAGAACTAGACATAATATTGCTATCCAGTCGGGTTCGTTACATTCACTTACGCACAAATACCATTGGAGAAAGCATGAATCCATCTCTTCTCTCCAGCTATGGGTTAAATAGTGGAACTTGTACCTGGAAAAATCATTGTTATTCTCAAAAATCTTAGTAATGCCATATTTACTCGCAAAGAAGGAATTATACTTTCAATTCAAAATATTTTTAGGTTTTAAATAACCCGCAAAATCTGATAAACAGTTAAAATTAAACGAGATATCCTTACACTTGGACAACGGAACGATAACAATCTACTGTGTAAATTAATAAAAGGCTCGGTTCAAAATTCCCTAAAAGTTACCCAGATCGTTAAACTTCTGAAGAAGACCAAAGGGTATGATAACTGAAACGTTGTGATAATATAGCGAAGAAAACAGCGACTTACCTCGTCAAACCAAGCGACAGCGTGTCGCGGGTATCCTACAACGAAAAATGTGGCGAAAAAGAAAATTACTTAACATAAAAAAGTGACATGCTGAAGACGGAATATTTAAAATTGAAACAAGTCAGTCGCAGGAGTCTCTATAAAAGTATTTTGATATGCAAAAATTGGGCGTCCTCTCCCAGTTGTCGACGAATGGAAAAATACTCGGCCGATAAAAGCAGTTAGTGTTCTCGAATCGGGGAGATAAAATTCGTGTATTTTGGCTACCGCGTTCGTCACAGGGTGGGTTATTTTTCTGACTGGTTACGTGCATTGTGATATGTGAGACAGTACCTGCGAATCGCGTTTTCAGCATTTCTTTCTGCCCCCGATATTTGAGTCTGAACCTACAGTGATTTGTTCTCTGCGTTGTGGAAGTAATCTGCGACAAATGTTTCCTTTGCAACCCCAGAACTATAAATAATGAAAGATAATAAAAAGAAAATGAAGACAATATTCTGAATTTAAATCATGTAAATACTGATATTTAAGGCAAAGAACTCTTGCAACATAAACTTCTTACCTCAACTGATCTTGTACTGGAATAAGCTAAGTTTAGTATCAAGTTTTCAAGCAGTTATAAACGAAACTAAAACAATGTAGTGAGAAAAAATAAAAGTTGTTTGTTTCTGGTTAAAGCAACGCCTACATCAAACAAAAAGGCCTTCTATGTGTTATTAGAGTGGCTGCGTTATCGTAGAATGCAAAACAATGACATCTCGTACACGCCCACGCTCGTACGAATTCAATATTGTATGGAGGTTAACACTTGATTTCGGATATGATCCGTGTATTGGCCAAACCCAGTTTTTACAAAGCATGTTCTTTTTATAAAACATATTTCAAGAAAAAAAAGCAGCGGGTTGGTAAATCAGACGCACTGAATGCCAAAGACGAATGTTGACGAATTATTCTTATCGTTTTTGGTACTGAAAGAAGAGAAATTTTAACAGGAATATTCTGAATTTCTAACCACGTAATTTTTCTGTCAACTCGACTACAATATTACAACACAAGAGATTCGGTGTTTGTTTATTTTTGTGGGGGGGTGTTGTTTTTTTTTTTAGCTAGTGAATTTTTTTTTTTTTGAAGATAAGTGCTGCATTCAACCGTTCTCATCACGAAACTTTTCCTCATTCATTCGTCGATTCTTAAATTTACTTCAAATTTAGTTTTAAAAGCAAACTTAAACATGTAAATATTATGTGTATGTGTGTGTGTGTGTGTGTGTGTGTGTGTGTGTGTGTGTGTGTGTGTGTGTGTGTGTGTGTGTGTGTTAGTCGGATGTTGAAACAAAAGTAGAGATCAAGAGACTAAGTGGAAAACCCGACCTGCGTTAGGTTCGGGTTAAGTTCAGATTCTTCAAGTTGGAATGAAAGACAAAACTTTGTATAAGGAAAATGCGTCAAGATAAGGGCCATAATAAATTAAATTGACACCAACGGCTCTAATATATATATATATATATATATATATATATATATATATTTTTTTTTTTTTTTTTTTTTTTTTTTTTCTCTGAATTTCTGGGATAAGGAGATATCATTATTTACACAATTTATATTTGAACTCGCATCTGTTGTTTTTGTTAACACAGCGTTTCGACCGTTGTGTTCCCCGGCCATCTTAGGATCTATATTGATGTGGGTAACGTACAGAGAACGGGCGAGCAATAACTGAATAGTATTAAATAAAAATAAGAAGTAGCCGATATCCTTAGCCATGAGAACTGGAACAAGTACAGTCTACCGCCGTAAATTAAATAAAAAGTTCAGTTCGTAATTCACTGTAGGTTAACCAAATCGATAAACACCTGAGGAAGGCCGGAGAGCACAACGGCTGAAACGTCGTGATAAATAAATTTATAAAAAAAATAAAAACAACAAATATGGGAACAATAGCCCGAATATAATGTAAATTACATACATACACACACAC